>JAUJPO010045153.1:0-16775 GCA_032270745.1 Tiaropsis multicirrata
ATTATTATTTTTTCAATATTAGCAAAAATAGGGTCGGTCGGGCCCGTAGAACAACAAATTAAATTTGTCACGCCTAACTGATAAATAATATTCACAGATTTACCTTGAAAAAAAAATGATTGTGTTTTCATTTCCATCCAGCTTTGCTCCAAAGCATGTTCCTCTACTATTAGTTGAGTTGAGTATTTGGTCCATAATATCTTTGGATATTTATCACTGTATACACATAGTATTTATTTCTGGTCTCCTTAATATTTTGTTTTGATTGTTTTCTATGATAGAAAGAAAGGAAAAGGTGAACTTTGAAAAGCAATAGTGTGAATCTCCCTTCTATGTTATTTGTTAGAAAATACAGGAAAAAGGGGTTCGGTTTTTGGGGTCAACTAGTGGGTTTGAAACCTTTTGAAAAATGAAGGAACAGATCTTGGGCCAACACTTTGGGAAAAGTAAACGCAACACAATTAGCACAATTAGGGTAGGGACTCAAATTCTTTTACTTATATTGTTTGAAATTGTAACAAACATCGATTTAATAGCTAATAAGTTAAATTGTAATAAAATAAAGGAGAATTTCTCTGAATAAGTTTTTATATTTTGAATTCATCTAGATTGATCTGTAAAAAATGTGATGAATGCTAGAAAATACTGCTCTATTTATTGATAAATCTGTAAAATAAAAAATCAAATTGTTAAATAAAAATTAAAATCACATCAAAAGTTATTATAATTCCTAATTATTGAAGTCAATTTGCCGGTCTAAAAAAGAATCAATAACGGGCGTTACACGTCAGTTGATTGTTTAGAGTTAGCAATATAATTGTTTTGCACTGCTAGCTCGACATATGGTCTGATAACCCTGCAAATTGGCTTTAAAAGAACTGTAAGAGAACTGACACTTGAACAAAAAGACAACGTTCAAACAAACCCAATTCTTCATTCTTAGTAGCAAGATCAAATTTTCGAATGTTTTTAAAACATCCATATATAACTCCCCGCTACCCAGGACATTTTTATTCCAGCCCCTCCCCCTCTAACCAATATTCGCCAAACTTATTATACATACTAGCCTCCTTTAATATAATAGCCTATAATCATATAAATTCTAATTTAATACTTCAATTTTGACATTACGCTTTTCCAAACGTTCAATGAACTTGGTCTTTCTGAATGCAGATCCAGGGGTTAAAACTCCGCCTCTGCAATGAAGAGAAAATTAATTTTATTTTCATTAAAAGGCGGCGGAAAAAGCGGAAGACAAAACTAACCATTCTATTCAAAAAAATATTTTGTCTGAAGAATACAAAATATCCAAGAGTGAATATTGTGCTATTGTTAACACAACTGGTAGAAAAGAGCTTGGTAATAAAACGAAGAACAAGAGATCGGCTAACAATGCTAATGACCTTGGAATACTGATCTCTACTTTAATCAACTAGATTGAGTGAACTTTAGAAGTCAGTGGCTTGTTTGCTTACTTGTTGATGAGTTTGTCGTCCAAAATGGTAGCCGCAGCTGCGACAACACAAGTGGAAGTGAAAGTATATCCAGCATCTAAATAAAATTAGAAGGCGGTTAAAAATAGTTTTATTTTGAGCAAAAGATTTTGCTGCAAATACTTTATTTATTGCATGAAAATTTCACGGCATTTTGTTTTCGCGACCGAGCTCCAAATCCATTTTCGAAACTTTTTAATTTGGAGCCTGACCGCGAAACCGTGAAATTTCCATGCAAAATGTTATATGCAATAAAGTAGATGTTTCCTTTCAAGTGGGCTACGTTTTTTTCAAATTAGAAAGGAGAGAGATTTTTTATTTTAAAAAAATTATTTAACAAAAGTCCGTCTGGATTTCAGAAAAACTTGTTACAGTGTATATAATATTAGTAGAAGAGATAATTGTTCCTAGGTGCTCAGTCTGGGAGATAGAAATTTAACATTTGTCATACATAGAGCTTTCTTTTTCGCTGATTTCACCAAATTCATCCTAATTAATTTAAGTCAAAATATAATATTGAAGGTAAAAATTTACAAAAAAAAGTTATCAAAGAGACAAGAAGATTAAAATGAAGCAAAGAATGAAGAAAAAAATAATTTCTACCTGGCCCAGAGAATTTCAATGACATGCTTTGGTCAGGTCTTCCAGCACTTGTCCTAAAGAAAGAAAATCGAAGTTAAGGATGGCTGAAATTTCTTTTTCTAATATCAAAAAATATTTTGACATAAAGACATAATAATTTTGTCCGTAGAGGGTCTGTAGCTATTTGCAATTTCTAGATTTGAGATTTACGGCAAAACAGAAAATCTGCACATAGTATACTAACGAATGATAAATATGAAGTATTTACTCTGCAATCCAAGCGATTGATTGATTAATTGATTGATCTCACCTTGATTCTGGTTCTTTTTTGTAACCTTTTCCGTGAAACACAATCTTGAAACTTCCTTCGTCAACCTTCATCAAAGATACATAATAAAAAAGTTAGAAAATGGAGGGTTGTTTGTTTTTCGAAATTTTTACTGACCGAGTTGGACCGAGTTGGATCAAATTATGATTCTAAAAATCAGAAAAATCCAAAAAGTAACTTTTTAATTAGTTGAAAAGGGCCATTGTTTATGTTACGTCACGTCGCACTTGTTTTGGACCTGGATATACATAGTACAAACCATGCAACATTTGAGAGCAGTTCAACATGTATGGAACGCCATAGCTGCCATAAGTGCTCTTTTTATGCGCTCTTTTATGAGCTCTTTTCGTTCGGCAAATTATCAGTTAGGGATTTTATTCATTCTGCAAATTATCAGTTCCACAAAGTAAAGTTCTGCAAAGTAACCTTTTCATTTTTTGGCGCGAAAACTGATGGTTGTTGCTATTCGCGCAACCTCGTTCCCAGGGTATCTTATTCGTCAAAAAGAAGAGAATAGCCTGGAACTAGCTATGTTTTCGAGCCATATCAAAAGTCAAAAGGCGTGCGACGAACCGAGATTGCTATTTTCGAAGTATATTTACTCGTTAACTTTAGAGTAGAGACCGTCTGTCCAGGTAAAATCTAAAATTTCACCAGTAAGTCCCGCCCTCCTCTCACTCAGCACACTCTAGCTAGCCATGCAACCTCATCCCCAGAGTATCAACACTTTTTGTCGTACACCAAATTTCGAGTGATATACCCCCGTCCGGCGGTGCTTGACAAGCTTTCTTTGTGTGTTTTACTTGCTTTCAGAAATTGTCAAAATGATGAAAATTATCAGTAGGTTTTTACCTAATTCGCGAAAGTATAAAATCCCGCGAAAAATGCTATACAGTTTCGAATGTTAAGCTTACTATCTGTAAGCCCAAGTGACTTGAAATCTTTCTTTGATAACATTGAAATTGTATCAGATGTGATGTTTTCATCTTTGAAATTCTGAACGTAATTATGTTAGCCTAATACTTGGAGAATAAAATGGTATGTAACTTTTGGTCTGCCATCTTTAAATGACTTCTGAAAAAAATTCTGAAACTAGCCGTTCCCATGCCCTAAAAAGCTACTTTACAGAACACTAAATTTACGGAACTGATAATTTGCAGAATGAGTAAATAAAATCCCGAACTGATAATTTGCCGAACAGAGAGCGCATGCAAAGAGCGAACGAAAGAGCGAATAAAAGGGCGCAATTAAAGAGCGCATCAAAAGAGGGAATGAGCAAATGAAAAGAGCAAACCGAATACGTTTAGCGAACAAAGAGAGCGAATAAAAGAGCGCGTGAGCGAAATAAAAGAGCGAATTAGCGTACAAAAGGAGCGAATAAAAGTGCGAACTGAATGCGTTCAGCGAACGAAAAGAGCGAATGAGCAAACTGAAAGAGCGAATGAGCGAACAAAAGAGCGAACCGAAAGAGTTCAGCGAACTAAAAGAGCGCATACCATGAAAAAAGAGCGCATAAAAAGAGCACTTATGGCAGCTATGGCGTTCCATAAACCTGTCTCAAAACTCAATTCTAACTGTCACTAACAAACATATAACGCATACTGTGACGTGACAATCAGTAGCGTGATGTTTTGACTGATACCTTAAGAGGATTAATTTTCGCGATGTTCGCGAATTTTGACCATGTACGCGAAATTTCTATTTCATGCTTTTTGCCCTAACCCCCTAGGTGAATGAAAGAATTTAGGTGAAAAACAGGCGAATTTATTACGAATTTAAATCATCATGAAATGTTTTAAATTTTTTGATTTGCGAAAATAAGTCCCCGCAAAAATTAATCCCCTTCATAAACAATGTCACATTTAAAACATTACTTCGCAATAAAAAACGAAACCAAATTTTACAAAGTAAACAAACAAAGTCTTATAAATTTTACAGTACCTCTTTTCTTGTGGGACCTTCTTTGCAAAATGTTCCAAAGGTGAAAAACTTGGGATGCTAAAGATAAGAAACAAAATCAAAATTAGGTTAAACTTTTATATTATGCTCATGCTCAAGTTTTATTGAAGGCTGGCATATACTAAATTCACTCATGACAAGAACGAAACGGATGATGCAATAACCTGGGCGCAATCAACAACATTTCATTTCATCAATCAACATTTTCAACAATCAACATTTTCTCTTTCAACATTCCTCTGGCCGATGTTTGAAGCCGATGTTAGACGGTTTGCGCTTCAATTTAATAAAAAAAACATGAAAATGTTGAAACAAATGTTTTGATGAATTCAAAATTTCTTCAAACATCATTGAAAACATTTTTGACGCATTGAAACTATTCGACAAAAACATCAGAGATGTTGAAAGAAAAAGAAATGTTTGACAGTTTGCTTTAGCATCGTTTTGTGTGCTAAGTTTAAGAAAATAATTTTCTACGAAAACATACCAAAAAGTTAAAAAAAAGTGACCAAACGCTCAGCCTTTCTGAGATGTTTCTGTAAAACATTACGTAATGGATGTCATGAATGCCTTCGCACAAAAATTATACTTACATTTTCAAGCAGTTTAATACCAAAAGAGAACTTGGTCAAGACAAACAACACAACACCAAAGATAGCAAAGCAAATCATATAAAAGATGGAGGGAACGGTGAAATAAGCGAAATATTGCACAGGCATTCGATCGTGGACCATGGACTCGTAATATTGGGTACGTTTGACCACCGATGGGTCTGCACCAAGAAAGGGTATAAACCATTTATTCTCTGAGTTACTAAAGCCACCATTTCTAAAAGGAATGAAAAAGGATAAAAGCCTCGATTTACCAAACACTAATCTTAAGATACTCTTACGTTGGATTTTTGGTAGCAAAGCCAAAAACATTTGACTGCTAAAGAACTAGTCTAGCGTACATTGCCATTAACGTGCACTGCCATCAACCTGTAACTTAGAAGATATTTTTAAAGTGAGCGACTAACATGTCATTTTAAAATGTGTCATTTTTGGAATCAAGGAAAGGGTAGAGAAAAGTAAATATCCATGATAATCATGTGTAGGTTAGCATTAAATCATTTTCACTAACGGAAACAGCCAGAAAATCCGGAATTCGCGCACTATTTTGCGTGTTTTCGTAAGGAAAAATGACGCAATGTTAACTTACGCATATATTATGAATACATGGAAGTTGTTGCCCAAAAATGGTCATACCTCAAACGAAGCTTGGGTCCGGTGAAAGGAATTTTCTGTCTGAAAATGGCTTTGTGTTGATCTTTGACTTGGCCTCGATTTTGAACACTGTGAATGATGGTCAAGTATGTCCCATAATTTGCCTAAAAGAGTGAAAATGTTCCTATTATTGCACTCTTCAAAATTTTGCCCTTTTTTGAATAAATATCATCTTGCTGCTTTTAAGGCTTGGATCGGCTAAAAGTCAAGCCGTAATAGGATTTACACAATCAATAAAACATTTGTAAGACTCTCGAGATAGAGGGACGAGACAAATTAAATAAGCTTATATTTAGATCTTACGTACCCTTTTGGATCTAATGTGGATGTAACTCTCGGCTGCCGTCAAAACTCCTATATATAAAACAATTATTGTAAACAATAATTCAATCCGGTCTTTTAACATTTTGGGCTATGTCTTTTAATGTCTTATTAATGCCCAAGTTTTCTGGCCAAAAAAATTATGAAATGTTGAATATCTGAAGGAGTCAAGGCGAAAATTGGTAAGGAAATCCCAGTAGTATGTATATACGTCTTATAAACCTATGGCATGTTGATACCCTCAAAAAGGGTTATCTATATTTACATTATTTTTTTTTGGAAGAACCTATGCCAATTTCATACTTTCTAGTATTTTAAGATTGTTTGACTCTCTTAAATTTTGAACAAAAGAGACTACGAGACATTTTTCATGTAAAAACTTCTCAACCAAAATCATCAGAGATACTGTCAAGACCAGAATATTAGTACAAGACTCATACCTGGGAATTTTTCGCGTAAAACCTCTAAGCCAATATCAGCAGGGATACTATCAAAACCACAAGCACTGACAATGTGAATGCCTTTCTCTTCAGCGGCTTTGTGGTATTTGATCTGACAGGTCTGCATAAACTGAAGGTAGAAATATAAAGATTATTGTCAATATATTCTAACATTCAAAGAGTATTATTATAATAGTATTATGAGGTAGTCGAGGAAGCTTATCCTTTAGCTGTATTGAGATTGTATCATCAATTAGACACTATTATAATCTGCTTCAATATCTGATTGGGAGAACAACTGTCAATCATGATATGCATTACATTTTTACAGAAAAATCTGAAAAAGCCAAAAGTGTGTATACCCCTTAAAGTATATTATGTAGGTTTTGGATGTTCTGCATTTAAAGCAACTGTAAGGATTGAGAAGACAAGGATTGAGGGTGCAAAATTTATAAAAAATAAACTTCTTGTGAAATTGAAAAATTTACTATGAGGATCTAATTTTCTTTATAAATTATATTTCATTGCACTGTAGAAGCATTATGTATAATGCAAAATTTTTAAAACTATTTTTGGCTGCACATAGCTGTCATCGATGATTAACCCTCTGATTCCCCACAAAGTACAATACCTCGGGTTCACCAGTTATGTCCACATAATTGGTTCCCATTTCAATGCACGAACTGACAACAAGTTCCCCATACCAACGAAACTTAAAAAAAAGAAATTAAAGACATAAACAAGGCATACTAAAATAGCCAAACAGACTGTTACATCTTACAGCGCTTGTAGGAACTCATAAAAAAAACCAGCAGAAAAAGTTTGAAAAGTTCCTTTATAAGGTACAGTAGTATTAGGTAAAATTCATATCATAATGTCATTCAGGGTTGTGTTCCCCATACTTCCCCTTTTCATTTTTTCTCAATCTAGCTGTTAGCTCTATCAAAAAATGCTCCCCCTATGTCTTTTTGAGCCTTCTGAAATCTCTTCCCCCTGGAACCATTAAAGAGACGACCCACGGCATGGCCCGGACGAGCCCGGAAATGTCCGGGCCATGTTCGGGGCGGACGAACCTAAGTCCTCATTTCAACCCGGACACGACAACGAAAATTTGGCCCGCGCATCCAAACCATGTTTGGACCATGTTCGGACTACACGCGGGCCATGTCCGGGGATTTTTCGATTTCTAAGTCTTCGAGTGGCCCGAAAATGTCCGGGCCATGCCGTGGGTCTATTAAAGAGTAACACCCTTCTACAGTGATGCAAGCACTGAAGCAAACAGCAGATGAATTGAGCATTCATCAAAAAAAGTTTAGTTTTTAATTTAAGTTTTTCCTCAATAGAAATCAATGGTACTGACTGGCCCGACACAGTTGACGACAACTTGAGTTTGTCTGCACATTTCACGAATTGATTCTTCATTTTTGTTGTCAGCAACCACAATGCCAATGTTTTTTATGTCACAATCACCAGCTAAAATTTGTAAGAAAAACTTTTGAGAACTAAAAAGTAAATTGTCAAATGTATTTTTACAGGATTTATTTTTTTAAATGAACCCAAATTTGTAGCAAGATTTGTAAAAATCTAGCAAGCGCTAGACTGACTGAATTGTTTTCTTTGAATATAACAATTAAAATAACCACAATCAAGCTTCATATATATTTTTAAAGAATCTACCTTCATGTTTTTAAAGGATTGACTTTTGATGAAATTTCTGCCAACATAAATTTATTTGAAGTAATACGGTATGCAATAAAGCTTTACCTAATTCTTTTTCGATCCTTTTTAAAACTTCTTGTAATTTGGCTTTTGTTCTTCCAGCTAGACCAATTTTCTTTCCTTTGCAAGTTCGAGCAGCCTCGACTGCTGCAAATTGCCCAGTAAATCCTGAGGCTCCATATACAATGATGTCATAAGGTCTATTTTCCATTTTTTCTTTCCTGTCTTTATTCAATAAGCTCCAAACACTGGATGGTATGAAGTAATCAATTTTGTTTTTTTTATCTAAATTTTTTTTAATCTCATTTATTTGAATTGAGTGCCTGGGAAATTATTGTAGGTGTCCCTTATTTTGCTATAGTAGCAAAATGAATCAAACAAAACTTGATTGAAATTATTTCAAAGAACTAACACGTTTTTTACATAATATTATAAATATTGCCTATTATTATGAGAAAAAATAAAACCAATGAATCACCATTCCCCCCCCCCCCTCCCCCTGAGCTGCCTGTAAGCTAGCTTTGCTTTCAATTTGGAGCTGCCATTATAATTGTGACAGGACTACTTTTTCAAAAAGTATAAAGTCTTCAAAATTAGTGGTGTCAAAGTTGTAAACCAACTGGTACCGCAAAGGGGGGCTACTTGGGATCCTAGTTTGCCGAACTTCCAAGATCTTGTGAAAGTTGATGTTTGAAACCAAAGCAAAAGTAGAATTCAATGCCATCATTCTGGTTTGCACCAAGTACCGTCAAGGGGTGATACTTTGCATTACTCTGCCATACTTTTCACTCACCTTATTTCCTTATTTGAATCTTATTTTTTATGAAGTTGACATGACTGTCCTAGGAACTTTTTTGTGTCTTGTCCAGCGATTTTTTGAAATCTTTAAAGGTAAAATAAATATAGTACAGACTTAGTCCAGAAGCTGGAGCTCACCTACTTTTTACCTTTAATGATTCTGATGGGGGGAAAAGTAGCAGCGCCATCATTCAAATCAGAAAGCGAAGATAGTATACGGCAGATTCTCTGACTAGTACAGACTAGAGGCTGAGTATAAAAGAAGGACAAAGAATGCTATAGATCAGTTGAAGTTCCTCCTTCATGGAGTGATGACATGGGTAAATAAAATTGAATCTTATTTTTTATGACAGTATGAAGTTGACATGACTGCATGGCCATGGTGTCCATAATAGAAGCTCCCCCAGTCGATCTTGAATTCACGCGCATTTTTTTTCCAATTCACGTATTCACGTGCAAAAACATATATAATAAAAATAAAGACACCCTAATTATTAGAAAGTTAATTATCCCATTAATAACCTGGTTGGGAATTTTTAAACCTAATTAAAAAAGTTGTATTCCTAATAAGCTATCCAGTCATGAAGAAATAATTATCCCCAACGGGGTCATTAATGATTTACCTATGCATCTTTCTTGAGTCCTAGGACAAAGGCGTTTGTCACTTTATTATACCAAGATAATTTATTTTTTCAGAGGATAAAATATTTACATATAATTAAAAACATGTGTACCTTGTTTATAATTTTACTTGGGATGCAAATGCTGACCCTTGATCAGGTGTCAGCTGCTCCACCATCAAAACCAACAACAACTGGAACCACAAGTGAAAGTCCAATCATCATCACTAATAATTCAACTATTACTGGTTTGGCATTATTTTTCAAATCAATTTATTTTTTTCTTCTGAAATTGATACTTTTTGTAAGGAATTTTTTGATTTTTTAATCAAATTTCACGCCAAAATTCATAGTGGGCACTTCTCCCCTATTTTTATTTTTTGGAAATTGGGAGTTGGCAAAAAGAAGGGGTTTAAAATTTTTCACTTTTGAGAGGGGTGTTTAGCCAAAAGAGGGGGTGTACTGCTTTTGATAGGGGGTTAATACCCACTACGAACATCAAATACTGGTAAGTTTCAGTAAGTTTTCTGTCAATCCTCTTCATATCAGCACCTGTCAGACTTCTAAATTTGATTTCTCAATTTTACAGGGACTACAGTTCCGCCAACAAATGGAAAAGGACCGAAAACTGATTTCAAACATATCTCAATGAGGGCAATGGTTGTAGTGAGTTATCTATCAATTTTGTTCTAAAAAAATATCAGTGAATCGGCTAGAATTCCATTTGATCTTTTCCTCAAAAATGATGCGTACCTGCAAGTGTTCCTTAGTGCCAGTGGGAATTCATGCAAAAGCGTGCAAAAATAATGAAAGTACATTTTATTCTTATCTTGTTTAATTGCATTTTTTGTCACGTCTGATTAGAATCTTTTTAACTCGGGAAAATTATGCACAAAATTTGATGATTTTCAAATGCAATTATAAGGCACCTTGGTCCCTTGTTTTGAAATAAGATATATATTTAAAAAATCAGCATCTATCAAATATTCATCCATCGTGAAACGTTTTGAAAACGTATTTAGATAGATATTTATTCAGGTTTAGAGTTTTTTCAAAATTAGTCAGTCATTCGACTTATTTAATCGCATCCAACTTGATAATGTTATGAAGAGTTTCAGGTCGTGGTTAGCATTGGTTAAAAAAAGAATGACACTTTTCAAAATAACATTATGATTGTTAAATTGAAATTTTTCTTAGTGTAAACATACTCTTTATACGAAGCAACTTTTTTTCACGCATCAGGTTTTGAAAAACTGTTTTTACGACCATTAATCACTTTAAAACAATAGGAATTTGAATAGATGCTGACATAGCTGAGAAAAGATACAATTCTATCCGATAACAGTTCACTGATAATATTAACCTTTTTTTTTAACAGGAGGATATGGATACTTTTTTTTAAAGCATCAGGACAATTTCATGCAAGGGGGTTGTTGTCACTATCATACTAGTAAATAACCCTTAAAAGTGTTGTAGCTGAAGATGAAGATCATTTTTTAACTGCTGAAACTTTTAGCACTGATTCTCTATCCAAATATAACATCTTCCCTGGACAAGGTTAAGGAAATTAGAACTTTGGTATTTTTCCACGAAATTAAGTGCACACATAAATGTCCATGAACAAGGTAGCTGGGTCTTGTTACTAACATTGTGCTATTTTTCAGGTTGGAGTGATTTGTGCTGTTGTAATTCTTTACTTCATTACACGTGCAATTTGCTCAAAAAGACGACAAAACCGGAATAGAAAGTAAGCAAAATATCAATTAGATTATTGCTCTACCTTTTCCACACTTAGTCTGAGGTTGAACTTTTAAAATAAATGTTTCAATCTTGAAATGTTTGAGAATCTTCACATTCACATAAGGAGGCAATTAAAAAACAATCCAATGTTCTTGGGCCTAACTCTTGTTTAACGGTTTGAGTGACAAAAAGAGGTTGAAAACAGTCAAAAGCCAGTTGTACTACTACCCAATATGACCAAGAATCTATAATGCATTCTGAAAGATTGAATATAATTTCCCATAGAGACTTAACCTGACTTGAATTAAATCAATTATAAACCGCTTCACATTTTCCTCCAGATATGGCATGTTGAAAGAGAATAGACATGACCGTATGGAAATGCGGCCTTTATCTGAAGGTGATGATGATGACGATGATGATGACTTGACACTGTTTGATGCTTCTCAAAGGAAAAGTAAACGTTGAGCTTCAAAAGGAATTTTATAAGATAGTGTTTCCATCAAAACTTTTAATTCAGTATTTTTTATAGATTCTCCATTTCTCGTCACTTGTTTGTTGTCTCTCTCAGGATGAAATAAACTTCCAAGCTTAGGGAGAGATTTTCTGTAAAACTGAATTTTCTGTTGGTACATACTAAAGGTTTATAACATTGTTTAATGCCTCTCAAAGGAATAGTTAAAATTGAAATTTTATCATACATAGGTTTTAAAACTTTTTTTAACCTACCATGATTTTATTTAAATAACGGTTTTATATGCTTTCTTTCTTTGAGAAGGAACTGTACTTCCATTTGAAAATTTCTACCATATTTTTCAGTGGTGACTTAATTCCTTTGATACTTTTTAAGGGAAAATTCAACTTTGAAATTAATTAGAGTTTTTTTTATTTTTCAATACACCAAGATTCGTACTAGATTTTACGTTATACTGTAGTAAAAGAAAACAAACATTTCATAAATGTAAAAAAACTTGGGCAGACTAAGGATATAATTGTTATAGGGATTTTTAAATACATGTTTTTCTTTTTTTGGGAGTAAATATTTTTTCGGTAAGAAATTTTGAGAATTTAAAATTTTGTATATTTATTATTGTTTATTATCAACATAAAATTCTACCTTCCATTTAATTATTTTGTATAAAAAGAATACACAAAATGACAAAGTATAATAATTATCAAAAAATAAAATCAATTAGCTGATCTATGACAAGCCACATTTACAATAAAACATTCAAAACTCTAAAAATTAATGCTTAAGATCCAATAAATTCCAAACGTATACCTTGCGAAATTAAATTCCGCGAAACACGCAGAAATGGCTGAACCGCGAAATTAAATGCCGCAAAATTCGATTTTTTGTCTCTTTATTTATACTTTTATTTAAAAGTAAGTTTTAAATTTTACTTAAGAAATTTTTAATTTTCAAGGTCTGAACCGCGTTATTTTCTTAGAAATAAAAATAATTCAGAAATTTATAAAATAAAAATGATATCATTTGCAACTTTTGAACAAAAATAACAAATGTTTAACATCATCATTTTTAAGCTTAGTTAGAATATACGAAAATGTCACTAATAATCCAGCATACAAAAACACCTTCTGCTTGAACCATCCATGATGTGAACCATACACAAGACAAATCAACAACATTCAATTTCCTCAAGTAAGTCTTAGTATATAACATAATACCCAACTGCAACTATATAAACATAACATCATCTTGGTACTATAGTCACAACGTAACACGACGATCAACATTTATAACATCTCTTAATAATATCGGTAATTATTATTATGGTATACTGGTCGGTTATGATACACGTTATTGCGACGTTGATTGAAATGGTAATCCTGTCGTCGGGGGATGTTGTACCTTTTAAAAGGCATCGAATCTTCATTTTGGTCTCCTCCCATGAAAGGTAGTGAAAATCTACGCAAAATATCGACCAGTTTGCTTTGATCAACATGGCCTAATGTTCTTTGTTTACTTTCATTTTCTCGTTCTTCTTCTCTAGAGACCTCAGTGGGAACAAAAGGTAATTTAACCAAATGCGGCTGCCGATGCGCCACTGCACCACCACCAAGCATATTCATCATCAGTGGGTTATTAAAGAATGCAGCAGGCGATGGCCCAATGATTTCCACAATGGTAGGTCGTTGTATTTTATGTTGACATTGGGGCCCAGTAAAACCATGGAGACAACGGCAAACGTTTTGACCCAGACATTGCCCGCCGTTCTGACACTTTTGTTCGCATGCTGCAGATAAAAATAACGATATTTACTCAACCATCATACAATGTCGTAATATTTGAGATAAAAACATTGAAGACAGTAAAAGATGATAGCTTGTCATTAAAAACCATAATTCCATATTGAGTTAAGGCCCCCACTGTGAAATTTGAAAATATTTTCGTCCCCTCTCCTTTGACTATCCCCTTCCTCTGGAGGCTGTAAAATCTATTTTGGGAAGCATCTGATCATGAGTTATTTTCTTTACTACCTTATTCTTCAACAAAAATTGCTCTACCCCCCTCCCCTTAATTTTTCAAAAGAAATGTCCTTCTTCAATAAATTGGGAGTAGAAAGAGCACTTATGTATTTTACCATTTATATAGATGATGATTTGAAAAATAGTAATCGAACGAAGTAACATTGGGACAGTTAACAGTCACAGGACGTTCCCTTTCAGCCTTCTTGGAGGTAAAAATTCACCTACGTTTTGAAAACAGTTCGAAGAGTTTTGGTGTTTTGGCAAAGAAGAGTAATTTTGGTGCACGCTTGATGGTGTGGAAAAGACCATGTCTTGATATTGGGAGACGCCCAATGCTCAATTCTAGTTGATCGATATCATGCTCTTTAGCTGGCTCGTCTGGCTCCAAGGCTGCGGATGGTGTTGGACTCACTATGATGAGAAAAATGACGAAGAAAAACTATTATTTTAATCGATAAAATATCTAAACAATGAGGTAAATATTATATTTCCAAATCTATTTTACATGAAAAGGCAGTTCGCCCAAAACTGAGATTTCTTTCAGATCGGTCTACGATCTACGATCGTGTAAACAAGGCAGAAATTCAGAACGGTCCATGATTCCAGACCGTCCCGACTTTCATGTAAACGGGCTCCTAGGAATTATCATTAAAGAGTATATGGATTAATCAGTCTAGTCAAAATGTATTTCAATCCTTGCAACTAGTAGTTTGAACTTTTTGGAATATTCTTTTATTATTAATTTTAATGGTAGTTGTTATCTGACGAATCAAACTGTTTGATAGCCAAGTGTCTATAAACAGTGACCACTATTTGACCATTATTTTTTATTATGAGGTTCTTTTTTAACATATACGACAGATTTTACTCAATACCGGTAATTCTTTTTGTACCGATATAAAATTCACCATCTGAATATCAGGTTATTCTTTAGTGATGTACAGAGATTGGAAGGAGTATAAAGTTATTGTAATGGGTACCATTTTTATGGCCGTTCTGTTTTTTCAAATTGTAATACTTCGACCTTATCTTGTGAAGGTTGTCGTCAGACTAAAGAAGAAAATGTAACATACACAAACCTAACTAACCTTCACAAGATGAGGTCGAAATTATTACAATTTGAAAAACATTATAAATATAGAACAGAAAGAGTGTTTACCAACCGAATTTTTTATAAATTGTTCCTTACTTAATGTTGGTTGTGCTGGTTCTTCTTTCTTCAGTTGCTGTTGAAAGATCTTGCTGACAATTTGTCGTATCGGTAGCGGCAGCCGACTCAATACTGGTGAATTAAACACTTTTCCATTTTCGATATCCATGGCGGCAGATGATCCTTTTTGTGGCAACGGTATGAAAATTTCTTTCAACAGTTTTGGTCGCCTTCTGCCACCTGTTGTTTGAGAACGAACGAAAGTTGTTGGATATATATTATGTTATTTGAAAAATGCAAAAGAATAATTTGATGTAACGTCAGACTAGAAATTGGTTACCGTAAAAAAGGGAAGAAAGCTTTTCGCGGAATTTATTTTACCCCCTAAATTTAACGTTAAAATTAGCCAATAAATTTATACCACATAATCCCATAAATTGTGAAATTAAATTCCGTGGAATTTTTCCCTTTAAAGGTATCTTCTAACCCGAAAGTTACCAATTTTTACTATGCTGGGTTCAAAATTTGGAGGAAATAACATCATTTCATGTCACAAAAGTCACAAAATAATTGTTTATATTCAAAACTTAAATTGTGATAAAAACACCAACCTCCAATTTTGATGGGTGGTGATAACCCAAAAGGTGATAAACCAATAGGTGGCAATGCAGGGCTATCTCCAATTCTTTCTCCATTGAAAGGAGGTAATGTATTAAGTGTTTGACGCTCTCTTTGTGTATCTGAAAGGTATTAAATTATGTCTCCTTATAATTTTATTGATCTTTTATCTCTAGGCGAAAAATAATCACAATTTAACCGGCAACGAAGATTTCATTTAGAGTGTGATTATTGTGTGTTATTTTTATTAAGGACAATAGTTTCAATAGAAACATTACCATCAACATATAACATAACATATTTAAAATTTCAATTTTTTTGAGATCTTCACTTACAGTATCTGGAAGGGTTTGCAATACTGTAGATAAAAGATTTCAACGCCCAGCTTACCAATACTAGACCTTTACCCTACCTATTTTCTTTTCGATTCTTTCGAGACCTTCACTGATAGTACCCATTGCAGATTCTAATTCCTTTTCTTTGCTTTCCAAACTGCTAACTTTGGTGATCAACGTATCAATGCTCTCAGTATTCATATCTAACTGTGTCATCATGTCTTCTTGCATGTAGTTCGGTTCCTCATTCAAAGGTTTTGTCATCAATGGTTCTCCCAGCATTGGTGGTTTTGGATAGTTTAATTCTGGTTTAATAGGTTCCTCTAGTTCAGGTTGTGAAGGTTTCATATTTAAAGGTGGGAGGGGTTTGTCATCTTCTGGTTCTTCTGCAGGTTTTGATTCTTCTGGTTTTGGCTCATCTTGGTCTGGTGAAGTTCCTGCCATTTCTGGTGGAGGAGTCTCGTTGCCAGCTGACGGTGGTGAATTCTGTGGGTTAGACGGTACGTTTTGTATTGATGATGGGAGGTCTGGTTGTGATGGTTTGTTGTTGTTAGGTGAGGATGTGGGTAAAGTTGGATTAAATGGTCCCTCTTCTGCTGTGTCTTCTGGCTGCTCTGTTGGATTGGTTGGTGATTCTTCTACTGGTTTAGAAGGCTTTGGTTCTTTTGCTGTTCAAAATGATGGTGAAGTGAAGATTGAGAAATAATTGTTTTCAAAAAATTTTCACAAGATAAAGACGATGTTCAGAGAGGGAGTCCTGATTTAAATTTAAAAGACTACAACAAAGGAGGTTATTATGGCGAAAGATAACGATTTTGCTTTCTAAGGTTACAATGGCGGACTAAAGGTCCGTAGACTTTTGGAAATGAGCTTCTTCCTTCAAAGTTGATGTAAATAAGGTCAGCTATTGCTAC
>JAUJPO010045164.1:0-16774 GCA_032270745.1 Tiaropsis multicirrata
GCAATTAACGATTAATTGCTCTCTACAGCGTGCAATTAACGATTAATTGCACGGTTTGAGGGCGCGCCAAATGAGAAGAAATTGCCCATCGTGCGATTATATACGTAATGTGTAACAAAAAGAAAAAATATTACCTGAAGTGAAAATTACGAGAAAAATTATCTTATATTATTTTCAAAGCATATCATAGCATATATGATATTTTTTGATACCTTTTTCCCGTTTTTAATACAAAATGTTTAGATTTGAAATTTTTAGATTTGGACAAAATTTTTCGTCGGACTAAACTTTTCGTCGGACAAAAGTGACGAAAATTTTGTCCGATGAATAATTTAGTCCGACATTTTTTGTCCGATAAGGTAGCTTGGGAAAATCTCACGATTCAGTTTTCCGGCTCGATTATCCATGTTTGTTCTCGATTATTCATGATTTTTTTCATGTTTTTTCACGCATTTTAATTGTTAACAGAGATAAGAACCTTGCTCGATTAAACTACTTTTCGTAGTATTTCCCCGATTTCCAATTTTTCTTCCGATCGGATTCGTTGAAATATTATTTAAGAAATATTATACCGAAGCGATAGTGTTTTCGCTCATGTGCATGTCTGGCATTGCAAGTTAAGGGACATGTCTTTTTGCATCTTGTGAGGATTTTATTTGCTCTAGTTTTCGTTGATTTATGAACTATTGTTTGATTTATGTTTTGCTTTGGTTTGATTGCTACAAAAAATATATTGGATGAAGTATAGCAACAACGTACATTTCATATGTAAATGTAATGAAGAGAGAAGTAATTTTCACCAAATATTGGTTGGCAGTTTTCACTGCGATTCGATATATATAGCAAATAACAATAAACATAACAAATTATGGACAAAAATCCAGACGGTGCGATTATCGATTGCGATTGATTAGTAAACGATAAATAATCGATTATGATTAAATATCGATTGCAGTCGATAACTTTATCAATTTTACGTACATCGCATCGATTACCGCATCGCATCGATTATTAAAAAAACTAACCGGATGTGAACCACGTATCTGATTGATTGGACGCGTCTTGGGTTTTTCCTTTGGACAGAAGTGTTCAGTTGGAAAAGTTTGAAGGAATTCCGAGTTTGATGAATAAAGACTGAAAAAAGAATTCATGGATTTGTGCCTGGCTTATGTATTCTCTAAAATTTTGATTTTAGTTTATTCTGGTTTGGATTGGAAAAAAAGGAATAAAAAGTTGATTGCAGATGAAGGAAGAGACACAATTTTCACAAATCTCTAATAAAACACAATTATCCACAGCGCAAAGCCACATTTTTCCAGGAAACATAATACCTCGTTGTTTAAGAAGGCTGTTGGGGCCATTCGATCTCGAAACTACCGTACGTTTGGACATGAATTGGGGTTTTAAAATCGGAGCCTTTACAGTGAAGTGCCATTTCCCCCCAGTTTTAGCTAAAAAATTTAAAATTTTCTCAAATTTCATACAATATCCTTACAGTGCACCTGGGCGTACCTAGGCTTTTTCAGAGCCTCGAAAAACCTACCCTTAAAGGCTGCACAATACCATGGAATTTCCAGGGGGCCTTTGTCCACCCTACCATTAGAACGATGAAAAAAGAATTTCCAGGGGGTTGTGGAAAATTCTTTTCCAGGGGGATTAGACACATTTTCAGAGAAAAAGAAATTACCCTAAAAAGATTCTTTCACACCCCTGTATTGTTTTTTTTGGAATGGCCCAATATTATGCAAAAATCTTCTGATTTTAATTCTTACCAAGTTATAAATCTTGGTTTAACATGGGTGAAGTAAAACGTCGTGTGTTTCGGCTTTATCCATAGGCATATTAGTTATTATCATCACGCGGTTAACATCTTGGTGAATAATTTTTTCGTGTGCTTTTGCTTTATCCATGATAGTTATCGCCATACACATCTTGAAGTTCTTTTAGGTTAGTCGAGGGCGTTGCCTTTAAGCGCGTGCGCTCGCTCAATCAGAGGTAAATTCTAGAAAAGGAAAATTATAAAACTATGACCTTCTTTGTAATAATAATTTTTTAGAACAATCATTAAAAATGGATGTACAATTTAACTTGTGTAATTCGAACTCTTATAATTCGAAAACTCGTACAATTCGAACAAATGGGGCGGGACCAGGGGAATTCATGGGGCGGGACCAGGGGAATTCGAAAGAGTAAGAGTTTTAACTGTATTCCCAAATAAATAAACTTAACGTAATTTTTAATCCAAGATCCTAAAAAAAAGTTTCGGTCTTGCATGTACAAAGTCGACGAACTATCTTGAGATTGAAAGGAATATACATAATACATCAAGTTTGTGAGCTCGTTTAAAAGCTCTTTCAAGAACTGTTAGTTATTTCAAAATAGTTATTGTCCTGAAAAGAAATTAATAACAGCAACCGAGAAAGAGATTTTAAACTGAAAAAGTGAAAAATATGAATGTAACGTAAGCAGTGTCGAATACAACAGGTAGGTTTTCTCGCTCAAAGGAGATTAATTAGTTTCCATATAAGGAAATAGGACAACTAGTTTACTCTCTCCTCCATTGGTTAAAGCATAACTCTGTATCCGAGCCTGGCAAAGAAAAGAACGAAAAAAGAAAATACCACAAAACCATCAACATCCTTTGGTTGGTTTAACTTCTTGATTTTTCTTTACTTCTTCTTTCGAGTTTAGTCACTTTTTTTGCTTTCTATTGATTTTTTAATATTTTTAACCTTAAAAAACAAATATTTTGCTAAAAAATATATCATGATAAACAAGACAGCAGCAAATTGCAATTTTCGCAGCAACTTAATTTAATTAATGAGCACAACAAAACAAAATACGTTTTCTGGTACCAGCCATTATGTAATTTCGAAAAAAATATTTAAACGACAATGTAATTTCATAAAGACCACCAAATCTCAATATTAGTTTATTTCTAGGAAATTGAGAATTTTGACCTTTAATTTTGGGATTAACGACTCTAAAGTCGTATGACCTCTGTATGACTTAAGGGGTGAACCCAAATATACAAGAGCCTGACGGCATTTCAGGGTCGTATAGCACCAAATCAAGAGAAGAATTTTTAAAAGTGTTTTAATCTTTTTTTCGCCAAAAAATACAACAAAATTAATAACAAAAAAATATGTAAAGGCTGAAACAGGCTTCCCAAAAAATCTCACCCGTTTTTCATAGAAGACAAAACATTCAAAGAATCTGAGATATTCTACTGATTCGGCCATTGGGCTTTTCCCAATGTTGTCCGGGGGTATCATAAATCAGTTCGTGTCCAGGGGTAAAAATTTTGGTTTCCAGGGGTCAAATCAACGCTTGCCTAGGGGTAAAACTGTTGTCCGGGGGATCAAAAATGTAAAATGTCATTGGAACAGTCCAATTTGTGTCAAAAAGTGAAAAAAGTAAAAATTAAAAAAATTAAAATGAGAAACAAAATGCAACAAAATCTTTAAGAAGAAAAAAAGAAAAAAAATGCCTAAAAAAGAAAAATACAGTTGGTTTTAAATACAACACTACTTGAAAAATCTGCAGGAATTCTTTATTATACGGGTACCTTTTTATGTGCTAAATATTTACATCTTGAAGTTGAAGGTACCAGAGCCCCATTTTGTAGTTAAAAAGTCAGTCTATTGGTAAAAGGTTACCTTTGCAGTAGTACCAGTATTACAGTATCTGGAACACAATCCATAACTACTCGTTTTTTTTTTAATTCGAAGCATATCCCCATTATTGAACATCATTTTTAAACATAAAACCCTTTTAAATTTTTTTTAGTTTGTTAGACTAAAATTTTAGATGCTGCCAACTTTATTATAATTAATAAATCATTTGTTGTGCTCCCCAATTATTTCTGTGTTTTTTGTTGCCGGTAGCAGCGATCCGATATCAATATTCTTCACTTTCGATAAGGATCGTGTCTTTGTCTTTGAATTCCTGGACCACCTACAAAAAAATTAAAAATGTTTTCTTTTTTAACTTATTTTTAAGCATGGACGCCTATAAGCACACCCATATGGATCCTTTTAAACAATAATAGATAGGAACTATTGGCAGAGGGGGATACAGAAGATACTCAAAAATTTTGACGGAGAGTGTTGACTTCTAAACAAGGAAGGGAAGCATTTTTGGCATAACATTCAAAGGGAATTTTGAAAATTTGGATCAAAGTTAAGAACATCCGAGCCTCGACCAAAATTTTGATGTTCTTATAAAAAAAGTGTACTGTAGGAAACAAACCAAAGCAAAGGAAAGAGGGAATAAAATATAACTTTAAAGTTGAAATTGATAAAATAATAATGAGAAAGACATGAAATTGTAATTGGGCATTTCCAGAAATAATTTGTATGTTGAGGAAGTTGGGGTGGGGTGGGGTAACTATGGTGAAAAATCCAGGGGGTCCAAGAATCTTTGAAAAGATGACTTAGGAGGTACATATATCTTTTTCTGAAGAAGCCTATCAAGTTCGTCAGTCAAAAACTCTGCAGAGGAAAAAAATCATTTTGCAGCAATGACAACAATTATTCGGCGTCTTACAAAAGGGCCAAAAAAATGTTCTCAAAAAGTGACAGCAGTACATTCTGTGGTGATCATCACTTTTAAACAAAAAGCTTAAGTCGATAAAAAGATCTTTATCACAAAAGAACTCCGCTGGAGGTAAACTATTTCTATGAGGAAAAACGTTTCCAATAAAAATATTTGTAAGGTTAAATTCCAGGAAAAAAAAAACTATCAATGTTTTTCAACAAGAAAAAACAAGAAATTCTCAGAGTTTTCTATGAAACAGATCCATATAGATAGGAGGACCCATAATACGTACGAGATCGACAATTACGAGGTATACACCTGCACCAAAATTCCAGGACTTTCCCAGGATTTTTGTCCGTTTTACTTTTCTAATTTTCGAGGATGCTTTTCAGGACTAAAAAAGTGGCCACCCTGACGAGTATCAAAAAATTATAATTACTTTTTAAAAGGCGCCATTTTTATAACATAATAACTTCATGAAAAAATGGTAATAAAGGCTTTAGGATTCTAAAACAAAATTTCAACAAACCTATAAAGGTAGTGTTAAAAAAATTTGGAAATTTTCTCTCGTTAAAAATTCAATATCAAGAATTTAAGACAACCAATTCTAAAAGACACCCAGACGACAAACTGCTTACTTCAATCCACGAACCTTATAAACTTACCAAAATGAACTCAAAGTTGTCGCTTAAGTCCATGTCGAGGACATTGTATGAACGTTTGCCGTTGTTGTATTTGCCAATTCTCAGTCAAGGGAAATGCCAGGTAATTTTAAGGAGGAGATAGGAGCATCATGATGGGAGACAGTTTTTAATGTAATCAAGATTTTAATTGGAGAACAATGAAACAATGCGGTTATACCTGATTGGACTTTTCCAGAAATAATCAGTACCCCACTGTTAACCTTTACCACGCCTGCTACGTAAATATACGTTTTAAAAAGGCCATTTTACCGGTACACACCGTTTTTTAGGTCATAACTCTTGACTACTTGTCCAGGGGTAAGTACAAGGATATCCAGTGAGAAAGGCTCGAAATCTTTAGCACCTGTATCCAAGGGGGGGGGGGGCGGTGAAAATCGACAACCTAAACAGAGGGGAGGCCCATTTTTGTTGATTTTATGAAAAACTAATTATTGGAAATCGAAAAAGTGGAAAACTGAAAATATCGAAAGATAAGGGCCTATCTAGCACATGAAAATCATGTTTCTAAAATTATGTAATCTTGATCACATTAAAACCGTCTTGGACTGGACGCCTAATGCTTCGAAAAAGGGACTAGTTATATAGTATAATATTCTTATAAGATTTTTAAAGTACGTATATAATACGGTATGGAATTACAGACAATGTCGAATTTACAGTTAATTTACCATAATATATAACATGATAGTAAAAGAATAGATTTAACAACAACGAACGTTACATCGATTACATACTGTACATACAAACCACTGATCTATATAATCCACTGGATCGGGTTTCTCACTGTTTTGAAAGTGAGGTCGGTTTTTACTGCGACTCAGTCACGTTGTTACCGTTTGTAGAAGAGGAAACCCTGTAGAAATCGGAAACAACATGTCGGATTTTTCGCCAAAACTGAACACACTTTTTCACGGGAATTCATAAGGAGATCCAGTGGATCAAGATAAAGATCAGTGATAACAAATATCATAACATCATTATAATAACTATCTACTGTGGTATAAGTAGGATTCATTTTTAAAAGGTCAGCCTTTATAATTATTATCATTATTACATTATAGTATGTATCGGTCATTTTACGAAAAATCAGATGAAACTTTGTGGTTTTGAAGTCTTGCATGATGTTACATAATATTTATTGGAGGAAATGCTAACAAAACTCTAGGACATATAGCTGACTGAAAATGATCATAACTTAAAAAGGAATCCGAAATAGTTTAGCACCACTTGGGTATAATATAGTATTGAAGGGCATGAAATTGTAGCACTATAATGATATCGATAAAGAAGTGGCACCAGAAGAAGCAGGCACCACAACAACGTCCAAAACAAGGTTGTTCTAAAGTCCAGAACGTTATTTGGACATTAAAAGAAAGTTGAAATAACGTCATGTGTCGGCTAGGAGAATGTTATATTTACAGTATTGGAGTAAATGCTAACAAAACACTTAACCCTACTTTGACACCGCAGTACTTTCGAAAAAAGTGAAAGATTTTCACAACTTTTTTACATAAAATTCAAATTTCAAATGGCCGTTAAAGCTTGTAGCGTGGGAGATAGACAAAGATTTTGGTACCATTAGCAAAAGCCATTTTTATACTCTTTCTAAAAGTATTCGGTTTATATGCCTTAAAATGAAGTTGTTTTGAGCTATACCCAAGAGACTGTGGTGCAGTAAAACTACCTTTTCAGTACGCCAAATGGCGTCCTTCGGGCTCTAAGGGTTAAGATTGCTAACGAAAATGATCATAACTTTTTTTATATAGGGAGTCTTGAAGGAGAACTAAACTTTTTTTGGAAATGGGTTTAATCAGTTTGTTTAATAGTAAAAAATGTTTAGTCCCCATTTAATTAGATCAGCAATACTTGGATATAATGTATTGAAAGGCATGAAATAATTGTAAACTGCCAACAAAAAAGTATCCAGTAGGCACGGAAACGTCGTTTTGACGTCGAAACAACGCTGTTCCAACGTCAGAACGTTATTTCGACGTAGAAACAATGTTGAATTACGTCATGTGCCTGCTGGGTAATTAGAACGGAAAGT
Source organism: Tiaropsis multicirrata (assembly GCA_032270745.1). Taxonomy (NCBI): domain Eukaryota; kingdom Metazoa; phylum Cnidaria; class Hydrozoa; order Leptothecata; family Tiaropsidae; genus Tiaropsis; species Tiaropsis multicirrata. The sequence goes on from JAUJPO010045164.1 coordinate 7,291, forward strand.
ATGACGAAATAAGGTTTGACTCTATAAAAGATTGTGTATTGAGTAACTTCACTGGACCAAGTAGAAAAGTCTACAAACAGGTGAGGTAACATAAACTACATTATATTTTTAACCTGAACACTAAAAGACTGTTAATAAGCTGTCAAGACTTACACTCCCGGTTGCAATTTTTTATATAATGATGAAATTAGTTCTTTCTAATCATGTTATTCATGGACAATTATTTTGTAAATTAAAAGAAAACGTAAAGAAAGATTATACTCCACCGGTTTACCGGTTTATCTGTTTTATAAATTTGTCGATTTTTTCCAACCTTTATATTAGGTTTTGTGACCAAAGCAAATCCCTCATTTTGCTGTGAATAGATTGTTTTTGAGTCTATTTTCATAGCCTAAATTTCTAAACTATTTGCTTCAAAACATAACTCTCCTAAACTAAAAATTCTTGAAAAAAAACAACAAGAAATTGAGGATACAGTATATATATCATTTTTCTAAATGTAAAACTTTTCATCTTCTTTATTTTTGAGTGCGTGCATCTTAACAAACATTATCGAATATATAATTTCCACAAGTATAAAATAATATACATCAGCTACACAATATGGTACAGAATACACGTGACCAATCCATAAACAAAAAAAACAAAAGCTTTGTAAAAACTAGGCATTTAAAGTACCCAGCCAGCACAAGTACTGGATGTCAGTTTGAAGTCCAAACTGCGTCTTTAATAAATGTCAAAAAAACGTCGCGTGGATACCAAACTGGCGTCTTGTTTTTAACGGCTGGATGAAAATAACACCAGTTTAAGTTACTATAGCAAGCTTTTCAGAGTCTAAAAACCATTTTCAGTGCTACATGATACTTAAGGCTACACGATGTTCAGACATCAACATTAGTTATTGAACATCACGTAGCACTGAAAATGGTTTTTAAAATTGGAAAGCTTTTGCTAGAATAACATAAACTGTGTTCTTGGTTTTTATTTTGTTTTATTTCATTTTTTTTGAAAAGGCAAAATTTGAATTCAACTAACGAATTATTAGTTTCAAAGAGTTCACATTATAACCAAGGCAGCCTCCTTTTAGCATTATTAATTTCCATCCTCCCTTGCCTGAATTTTCTCGCGAGCCCAATAAAATATTAATACATACCAATAAAACATATATATGTACAAATTTTCTTGAAAAAAGTCTTTTAAAGATTATGAAACATAAACAAAATGAAAGTAAACCACATTAAAAGCCCTTGAGAATCTGAAAAACCTTTATCATGGGCACGTTTATCAATAAGAAGGAACATTTATCTAACTTTAAGTAGATGAATTTTCATGAGAATTAAAATTTCAAACAGGATTTATAATTAAATTTTAATTAAATTTCGCGAATTTGCCTGTTTTTTACCCAATCTCTCTCATTGTCTTAAAATTTCTCAAAGAGTTTTAGTGATAGAGCAAAATCAAAGCAAAAAGTAAATAAAAATGCTAGGAATTGTCATTTTTATATATAAACAGTATGAAACTTTCTTTATAAAGAATAACATTTTTTGCAGAAAATTTTAAAACTTTTAAAATATAAAAAATAGTTGGTATATATAGTAGTAGATGTCATTTTACCAAGGGTAAAGAAATAAATTATTGTCTTTTTTTTAAACATTTAAAAGAACGTTTCTTCATTATTTTGGACAAAATCTCAAATTTTGATCCTCAAACCATGACGTAATGTTGATTTCTCCAAACTTGGCTATTAGCAGATAATCCCCATCTGTTCACCGTCCTTCAACAATTAATAAGCAACCCAGAATACGGTACGAACTTCCCACAAGTAGTCAGTTAAAAGGATTTTTTATACTTAGTGCAAAATTTATATTATTTTATCAAAGAAAACTACCCAAAAACATCATTTTACTTTTTACTAAAATTCTTAAAATAATAAATGAAACAGACTTCAAAACTGAACAACTTACAAAATACTAAACATCTTTATTCAATATTTCGATATTATAACACTGATTGAAATTTAAAGTGCGTCAATGACAAACGTATAGTTTTTTAATAATATCAAATAAGGATTTAAAACCCTTTGCAACTGACTTTAATAACTGTTTTAATTAAAAACATAATTATTGTGATTAACTTAAAATGTGCATAAAGCTTAAAATATTCGTGTGACAAATCTGAGCTCTAACTATCAAAATAAAAGCACAAAACTCCTCGCTTCTTTTCAACTAAAACTATAGTATCTAAATTAAACAAGGTTGAAAAGCCTCTAAACTGAAATCAAGACCACTTTTAGTGTGAATGTAATGTATGTATGTGTGTGTATATCAAAATATTTACATTTTTTCTCTCCTTTAAAGTATAAGGTTTTACTGGAAAATTACTTTTTTAGAGTGATTAAATCACCTTATAATAAATAAATAATTGAAGGATTGTGTAATTACAGTATAATAATGACATTATAATGTTACTATTACTTCTTATAATTACTTAAAGGAAGTATTTTTAAGGTGATTTTAAGGGTTTTGGGGGGAGAGGGAACCTAGGGATAAGGGCAGGGTTGATCCAACGAAGAACAGGAGCTAAAATGAATTGAAAATGAAAAGAAAACAAATTCAGAAAGAAAATATTATATTACGATAATTCTCAAACTACGCTGGGCAAAATAAGAATGGAAAAATCAAGCCAAAGCCTTTTGGGTGTATGCATGAAATAAAATAAAGGCTGAGAACTGAGAAATTTTAGTTTTTTAAATTAAAAAAAGTACAAAAATACCAAAAGGTTTGTGCCCCCTAAAGGAAACAAGGTTTAAAAGAAGCTGCTAAAAAAATTAAAACATACCTTGTCTACCGTCCCTACTGGTGCCTACTGCCCCTCCATAAGGTCCATAGAGTGATTCCAAAGCAGTCGTATAACCAGATGAGGCTACTGGATATCCAGATAGACCAGCGGATAGGCCGAGAGCCTGAAGAGGGTAGCTGGTTGATAGCGAGTCAGGATGAATATATATTACTGGTTGCGCGTATGCTGCACCTGCTGTAGCTATGGGTAGACCAGCATATGATAGGGCAGGAGCTGCGGGTAGTCTTGGAGTTGCTGGATTAAAGGAAAACAAAAAAATAAAACAACATTCAAATTTTTACAGAAAACATTTTTACAGAATGTTACAGTTTTTTGTATCATCTTTAGGAAAATTAGTGTTTGTATTAATTATTTTTGTTATATTGAAATTTTTTAGCAAACATTGCAAAATGAAAGTCCAAGAACCTTCTAAATTATACACTAATTACTAAAACAAATTTTAAATAATCAATCAATTTATACCTGTTTGTGCTGCAGCCATTTCTTGTTGTTGTTGTTTTGATAATGCTCTCTTAGTTTCGAGCTGAAATAAAAAAGAAAACAAATAAAGAAAATTCAGCCAATATTTGAATTAAAAAATAAATAAATGTAACATGCAGTTAAAACAATACTAAGGTTCTTGCTGTATCAGAGATATATGAATCAGCAACAACATTTACCCTGTAGCATATCCATGTGCAATACGCAAAAGCTTTTTTATTATTTTATGAATTGTCATTGAAATAAACCCCAGATAGATACCGTAGTCTGAAATAATAGCTAACACCCATTTCTTATCAGCACACTGACACAAGACCGAGATAATACCTTTAAATAAGGAAAAAGTTCCATTAAATGGGTCATCTTTTGTGAAAAGATCTTATTCTTCTAAATCAAAAACTGTTTCAACATTTTGCATTAATATAAACCGGTTAAACCAGTTCAATAAACCTCAGTAAATAGATTCACAATAACAATTATACCTACCTTTTTACCCGCTACAAAGTGATATTTATCCTTTACTATTCTATCAACAATGCCCTCATTTGCAAATTCAATGAAACAAAAACCTGAAGAAATGTTAAATGGAAGAAATACAACAAAATGCATGATCCCAATCTAGTATCTAATATAAAATGGCAGGGGTATACTATAGCACTATTTAAAATTTCCTTGAATGGCCAGAAAAAGTAAGCCTATTTTTACTATATACGGTTTTTTGAAAAAAGAAACTCATAACGTGACAAGAGCACTGAATTTATAAAGAAAGGATAAAATATAACTGCTATTTTAATCCGTAAATAATGTCTTTTTTCACAACCTGCTGATGTACATTTATCACCTTGAGCACTGTTTATATACATTTGGCGAGTGACAGCGTCAGCAACGTGTGGATCAACAAAAAATCAACATTTAATAATATGTCCAGTTGCATAATTTTATCAATTTACCTCTTTTCTTCTTCGTGTGGTGATCAAGTGAGTATTCTATGTTGTTTAAAATCTAAATAAGAAAATAAATGGAAAAGTGATTTTGGAAGTTTTATATCATTTCACTTCAACAATGGACGTAATCGAGGGCAGGGCTGCAAATAACGGCCGGTGATCGGTAGTTACCGGACACTTTTCAGTGTCTTCAGTGGCTTAGAGCGCCCCCCAGGCCCCCAGCTCTATTTATTCGAGCTCGAAAAATCACCGGCCAACTCAATATTCCTTATTTGCAGCACTGGAGGGGATAAAGTTTAGTGAGATTCTGGTGGTTGATTCGGATCATTGTGACTATTTGACTTAAGCTAATAAACAAATTAATGAAAAACAAATTAATGAAAAACAAAAAATGACCTCTCCAAATCGTGAAAAATAATCTGTCAATGCTTCATCAGTGGTTTCTGTCTGCAATCCTCCGACAAAAATCTTTTTGGTACGTTGCTCAGGTTTCTGTGAAAAGGCGTAAAAAATAATGTAAAAATTGAAGAAACCTTGCACAAACTTCTCTTGGGTTAAGTTTTCAAAAAAAAACCATCCTTTCTTAATTCTTCTCATTAGCAATAATTTAATATTTCTAAAGAATTCACAAACAGAAAAATAAAACTGGATCACCATGTCAGCAATAAATTATTTATAATAAAAAGGATCTAATGAAACTTACAACGCCAATTGGACAGGCTGATTTAGGGTCAATCTAAAAAAGAGAAATGATTTCACACATAGCTATAGCATGTCTATTTTTTAAGCTGAGCATTATATAGACATGATTAGTCCATCTCTAAACTAGTTCTTTGTCCTTTTTGACATACAATTTTATACCTTGTGTGTAAAATCAAATGGTTTCAAGTCACTGTTTACATCAAATTTTGCATTTTTTTAAATTATATACAAGTAGAAAGCCGAACATACCCTTGACCCATCTAGAATGTGAGTTTCATTTTTAGCTAAACATGCATCTGCACTTGATTGATGGAAATATTTAACAAAACAAAATCCCCTATAAAATTAAAAAAGAAATGCATACTATATCATTGTTACCAGAATGTTTCATAATAATGTCATGGATATTAAAATATTAATAGTGCTATAATGAATATTTTAATGTGCAAAAGTCAACATAGGTACGTGTGCGCAGTAAGAAATTAACAAACACAAACACACAAAAAGTGATACCAGTTTTCAACGATTAGCTGATGTCAAGTTTACAACCATTGTGTATAGAGTATGAATAGATATAATAATAAATAGTACTCCACGTGAAGAAAAGACACTGAAAAGACAATTCTTCCAAAGAATTCACAAGAATCATACTTACAAAAGATTTATAAAATCACATTAACGAAATCTAGTTTTTTTTAAATTTATTTTCAACTGATGATGATTATAGAGACACATGAAACTTTTAGTATTGAAATTAAAATACATTACAGTAACTTCACATTAAAGTTAAACCTGTGTTTTGTTGGGTCTTCTTTATTTCTTTTTAGTGTTACTGACTCAACAGGACCCCATTGTTCAAAATAATCTTTAATTGAAGCTGAAAATAAATAATTAAAGAGAAACATTTGCTAAGGCTGGAAAGGTTTTTTACATTAAATTTTTTTTTAAATGACAGACGTAGAAATGAAACAAAACTACTTGGCTTTTGGAAGGCAATATGAAAGTGTTTATGTGTTTATTTAAAATAGTTGCTAGAATTTCCAAAGGAAAAGTTCAAATTAGCAAAAGTTTTAAAGGTTTAGCAAAAGTTTTAAAAGGCAAGCAAGGAGAATTTAAAAGTTTTCTGACAGTATTTTGAAATGAGAAAAGAAACTAACCTTCATTGCTTTCCCATGCTAAACCACCAACAAATAGCTTCCTATAAATTGAAATGAAATGGTTGAAAATGCATAAAATTAAATGCCTCAAGCGATTAAAAGTACATAAAAGTGGACCGGTAAGTAAAAACACCGGCCACAAATTGGCTGATTATAAATTTGACTGGCCTTTAGTTTGTTTGAGACCGGCCAAGAGAGTTTGCTCGTTGTTTTGTTTTTTCAACCGGTTCTATCAGCCTTTCTTTGAGATTAGACTGGTCCGATAACCGGTCTATTACTTTGCCGGCAAACGAAAAAATCAACACACAAAGACACACAAAAAATGTAAACCTATTCATCATGACGAAAGAAAATAAAATTTGATTGAGGCAACAAAACATTCGATTGATGCAACAATTTAATTTGAATCATGTTAAAAAGGCATTCAATTTTCTTTCTCTCGCGATTTCTATTACCGTATTTCCTCTGATAAGCGCCGCCCTCTTTTAAGTGCCACCCTTCAATAAGCTCTGCACCTAAAATCCAATGCACAGCAGCGCTTATTAGAAAATTATCTTATTGATGAAGATCGTGATAGCAATGAAGATATTGACATTTAAAATTTGAATTTTGATTGAGATGAAATAAATAAAAAGCTTCTCGTTAAACAAAACGCATTCAATTTTTCTACTGAACCCAGAAATAAAAATCATAAAACGAAAGTTTGCAACTTTGATATAAGCGCCGCCCTCTTTTAAGCGCTGCACCTAAAAAGGCAAAAAAATTATTTGAGGAAATACGGTAATCAAATGAAAAAAAACAAAACAAAAAAAAACTGAGATCTTCATAGTGACTGAAGCAGACAAGAATAAAATGGATAATTTTTTAGCAATGTCATTATGTAATTAATAGTTTGAGGTAAAAAGCTACAAGATTAATATAACAAGAACAAAAAAATTTGTTGGAAATTATGCTGAACTTAATAGGTAAAATATTTGATTACTTTTGATTTCAGACATGAGACACCCCCTGTCTCTATTTCTCAGTGGATAGTGTTGTTTATCAGTGAGTTCATTTAAATTTATATTGTTCTTTTGTTGTATTTTTAGTGGAATCCCTTTTAGTTTTTTATTGGGGTTAAAAGTGAACTTTATTATTTTTAACACCCCTTTATCACAGATTGATGGACGGGAGCCCTGACGCACTGGAAAAATGAAAATAAAAAATTGTCTCTGCTCATAAGTTAGCATAGTGTTATCGTCCAAACTGGAAAATTGCCATTTCTGTAAACATGGAAGATTTATGGACCGGTCCGATATCGGCCCTTTCAATAATCGTAATGGCCAAAATGGTCAGATGGCCAGCCCTAAAGCGGCTAAAACGGGACCGGTCTAATTTTAATGTACTTAAAATCGCTTGGGGCATCACATATATAAACAAATTTTTGAATATTGTATAAACTTATTTCCTTTCGTTAAAAATCACTGGTTTGCTTGACTTGCAGCTTTTAACTTGCTTGGTAAAGGGAAATAAAATCCAATGGGGAAATCAAAAACAAATTTTTGAATATTGTATAAATTTATTTCCTTTAGTTAAAAATCACTGGTTTGCTTGACTTGCAGCTTTTAACTTCCTTGGTAAAGGGAAATAAAATCCAATAGGGAAATCAAAATCGATTTTTTTCCTCTGAGGATACAAGGTTCTATTCTTTTGAGCTTTGAAAAAGATTGATGGAGAAATCCGAAATCCTTTTCAAAATTAAGTGGGGAATATCAAATTTTTTTGTCTTTATAGTGGCAATTTTCCAGTGAGGACGATAACACTATGCTAACTTTTCACCTGATACAATTTATTTTTCTATTTGTCCAGTGCGCCAGGGCTCCCGTCCATCGATCTGTAATATAGGGGTGTTTAAAATAAAGTTTACTTAACCCTAATAAAATAACTAAAAGCCATTCCACTAAAAATACAACAAAAGAACAATATAAATTTAAATTAACTCAGTGATAACAACAGTATCCACTGGGAAATAGAGACAGGGGGTGTCTTATGTCTGAAATCAAAAGTAATCAAATATTTTACCTATTAAGTTCAGCATAATTTCCAACAAAAATTTTCATTCTTGTTATATTAATCTTGTAGCTTTTTACCTCAAACTATTAATTACATAATGACATTGCTAAAAAATAAACCATTTTATTCTTGTCTGCTTCAGTCACTATGAAGATATCTGTTTATTTTTGTTTTGATTTCTTTTTTTTGATTAATGAAACTCCCCAAAGAAAGAAAATAGAATGCTTTTTTAACATGATTTGAATTATTTTGTTGTATATATCAATCAAATTTTTTTGCATCATTTGAACTTTTTTTCTTGCGTTGTGATGAATATGTTTACATTTTTAGTGTGTCTTTGTGTTGATTCTGTCATTTGCCGGCAAAGTAAGAGACCGGTCATCGGACTGGTCCAATCTACAGGCTGTTATGATTCTTATCTTAGTGCAGAAAGTGGAGTGAGGGGAGAGGGTTAACAGAAGAAGTAAGAGATGCGGCTAAAGTGTCTTGAAGAAAGGAAAGTTTTTTTTTTTAATTCTCATGTCAGTCAATTATTTTCTATGCACGCTAACTATGACTTTCTAAGTTATCTCTACGCCAGTACGCCAGAGGTCTTCGATGTGTACATCAAAGATCTTCGGCGTCAGTTAGGCGAGGGGAAGTTGATGTTCTGTTTACCGTTGCCCACCCGCATCCTCTTGAGCTGCCGCTCCAAAAAGTTCATTATTATAAAAAATTTCATTATTTACTTCATTTTTCAGAGAAATTTCTCACCAAAAGCTCCAGTCGTCTTTCAAGAGGTTGAAGGTTGAGGTTGATACTTTATTCATACAAATTTTGGCAGGAAGAAAATTGGGCGACCCGCCAAGCAAAATAATTTTTTTCATCATCCGGCAAATTAAATTCCCGCCAAAATTTGGCGTGGGGAGTATGGCTAAATTGACTCGTACGCGTCATGCACATTACGATATTCACTTCTTTAGCTTCGCATTTTATAGATGAACATCTGGTATGAAAAATGTCCAGTAAAAGGGGGTTAGTTGTACTTTTTTTATGTGTATTGAAAAATAATGAATAATGAATAATGAAATTTTGCCGCATCAAATATTTTTTCCAGCGCGACAGTAAACAGAACATCAACTTCCCCTCGCCTTACGCACAATCCATACTGGGCCCAGTATGGATTGTGCGTAACTGACGCCAAAGATCTTTGGCGTACACGCCAAAGATCTTTGGCGTACACATCGAAGACCTCTGGCGTGTTTGCGTAGAGATAATTAAGAAAGTCATAGTCAGCGTACATAGAAAATG
>JAUJPO010045175.1:5369-16770 GCA_032270745.1 Tiaropsis multicirrata
TGGTCTGGTTTTTTGAAATTCACCGGTCTTCCGGTCTCCCAGTAGAAAGCCTTATAAAATCAACGGTCTTCCCATGGTCTACCGGTCTATCGAATGGTCTACAGTTTCGAAATCAAATTAACTAAATTCTTGTTCAAATTTTTAATTTACTGAAGGTTTTTTTGAAGATTTTTGGTCTGGTTTTTTGAAATTCACCGGTCTTCCGGTCTCCCAGTAGAAAGCCTTATAAAATCAACGGTCTTCCCATGGTCTACCGGTCTATCGAATGGTCTACAGTTTCGAAATCAAATTAACTAAATTCTTGTTCAAATTTTTAATTTACTGAAGGTTTTTTTGAAGATTTTTGGTCTGGTTTTTTGAAATTCACCGGTCTTCCGGTCTCCCAGTAGAAAGCCTTATAAAATCAACGGTCTTCCCACGGCCTACCGGTCTATCGAATGGTCTACAGTTTCGAAATAAAATTTACTAAATTCTTGATCAAATTTTTAATTTACTGAAGTTTTTTTTGAATATTTTTGGTCTGTTTTCTTGAAATTCACCGGTCTTCCGGTCTCCCAGTAGAAACCCTTATAACATCAACGGTCTTCCCATGGTCTACCGGTCTATCGAATGGTCTACAGTTTCGAAATCAAATTTACTAAATTCTTGTTCAAAGTTTGAATCCACTTAGGATTTATTTCAAGCTTTCTTGTCTGGTTTTTTGAAATTCACCGGTCTTCCGGTCTCCCATTAGAAAGCCTTATAAAATCTACGGTCTTCCTATGGTCTACCGGCCTATAAATCGGTCTTCATTTTTAAACAAAACGATCTCGTGTACAAGTTGAATCTTTGAAAGTATTAGGGAGGTTATTTTCATGTTTGCATACCTAATTGCCGAAATTTAGCAGCCGAGCAGTCCTATATAATCCATAGAAAATTTAATAAATTTTGCAAACAGTAAAATACACATTTATTTCATTTTGACTTTTTCTTTTTCTTTGCAAAAATATCTTCGATTTGTACTGTCACTACAGTCGTCTTCGTGACCTTCCTTTTCAGCAGTTTGTTTTTGTTTTTGTCATACTTATTGTTCGATGTGTCCGTGTCCGTGTCCGAGGAGATAACGATGACTTCGGGTTCTTAAAATTGAATAAGAAAACATGAAAGTGTCAAAAACTCTGTCAAAAATTCAAAAACGCAGAAATATGTAGACATGACATTAACGAAACAAATTCATCAAAAAGTTAAAAAAATTAACTCAGCTACCTTTTTGCTTCTTTCCATATAGGTTTACCATAGTTGACTGGCTGAAACACGTACAATTTCTGTTGAGCAATTGCTCTTCTTTTTGCCTTTGCTGATCAGTCATTCTGTACCTGATAGTTAACTAAAGAGTGCATAGTGTGCTCTTTTTAAAGGGTCCAAGTTTGCAACCCGAAACTCCGAATTGTAAAAATACCGGTTTGTCAAATAATCGGGGAAGTCTTGGACTCTTGAAGCCGGAGCAAATGCATCAAAAAGAATATTTTGATGAATAATTTGACGTATTTGAGTTGAACCAAAATTTCCATCAAAACACAAAAATAGAAAAAAAGAAGAAAAAATCCATTTTGGTGGATTTTGATGAAGCTTGTTCTCGATCAAACTTTTCATCAAAATAACTGCGTTTGTCAAACTAGATTTTATACTTTGAAATAATTTGATGGATTTTGATGAAACATTTTGATGCATTTGCTCCGGCCTTTATGGTTTGAATTCTCAAACTTTGACGGGTTTAAGGCCTTCCATATAGAAACTCTTATTAAATCGACGGTCTTCTCTCGGCATACTAGTCTTTAAAAAGGTCTCTAATCCTTTAGCAGAGTTCAAGTTTTTACGGAGCTTTAGAATAAAATCAAAATAAGTTTTTTAAGGTGCTGACAAATATTTCCAACGGAATACAAAACACGATTCGAATAGATAAATTCTAAGTAAATTTACAAGTCTGTGCTCTACGACATAATGTTGCCCCTTGCCTTGATGGATGGAAGGAAAATTCAGTATCGGCCAAGATTTTTGACCATGAACAACCGTATTTTTGAATTCCTAGCTTTAAAAAATTATCTTCAACTGGGGAGAACGCAACTTTTCTCTGGCGTTGCCCTTTAGTCTTTTTTGTGACAGACTCTGAAGCTGTGATATTAAAGTGGGGAACTTGAAACGCTACTGTATCCAATGTTTCTGAAATTTTCAAAAGAGCATTTCTTGATGGAGTCTCATCTGTCAATTTTTCCATCACTTGTTTCCCTTTCGATGCAACATCTCTAGACTGAAGTTTTTGATAGTGAACTCTCGCAACAAATGAAGTATGCTTTTGGTCTTGGGACAGCACGTGCTGTTCGTCTACTGTTAATTTCTGGGCACTTTCTGTTTCTATGATCTGTCGATATCTCGTTGGATTGATGTACTTCCCAATTGCTTGAAAGACTAACCTTCCAAATACGTCACTGAGACGTGAAAGTTGTGTTCCATTTCTTGTAACCAACAAATAGTCGCATGTCGGGTGCATTCTTGGTCTAATGCATGTGATATATCCATTTACAATATCTAAGACCTGTTTCGTAAAAATTAGAGTATCAAACCCATACTTTTCCATGGTTTTGAAGACTGTTTGATCAATCATTCCACTTTGGTCGATATTTTTGATCATTTGTACGGTTAGATATTGAAAAGTCATTGGCCTGGTTGCCTTGACCATAAGAAATAGAACAGCTGTGAGAAAACTGGTACAAAATGATAAATCGTTTGAAGGTATACGGTAGTCTTCTGTAGAAGTACTAAGCAAAATATGAGTAAATCTTTCAGCGTGAAAAGGGATAACCGACTGCATATCTTCCAGGCTAGCCCAACAATCTATCTTCGACAGGTATTCAACACTAAGCAAAACGTTCCACTCGCATCTCATTTTTCTTGCCAATGTCTTTTTAACACGATCAATGTAGATTTCTGACACCACATATGTATCATTAAGTGCTGTACTATTCATCCTCCTAAAATCTAAAAGATGTGACAAAGAGTTCATATATCCAATCAATCCAGCATAACCAACACTCCAATCATTTTTTAAGTATTCGATAAAGTCTGAAATGGATGAAATTGACCCAACGCAGTAATCTACGATAGCAACTGGTATATCCCAATCTGGACTGCAATCTTGACAGCAAAATTTTAGAAACTTTAAAACTCTACAGCTAACTTGACTTGATTGTTTATAGCTTTTTGAGCCACCGACAGCACTACACAACCATGACTTAAAGGAAACATCGAATGAACAGTCTCGTTGAAAAGATGGTACCTCGTTCGTTCTGCTGCGCTTTGTTCTTGTCACTGATTTGGAAGTAATGGCATGTTTCGGTAAAACATCCTCAATATTTGGCTTTTTATCAAAAAAATAGAACCAACCATGTTTTTGATAGACATGTTTTCTGCAACCACGTTTGCTTTGATAAGATTCACTGTCACAATTTCCGACAGGACAATTGAATAAACCATCCTTGTCTGGAATCAAAGACAAGCGTTTCGGCCTGGAAGAAGCCCCAACAGCATCTTTCCAAACTTTCTTTGATAAAAGTTTCTTTGGCATTCCCTTTCAAACAAAAGTTCAATATAAACCAAAATCGACCGTTTTTATCATTAGAAGTGAAATTAGCATAAATTATTAGAATTTGCAAACGAAAAGTATCGTAAACACCCTGATTTGCATTGAAAACAAATAAAAAACCGGGGCTCTAAGTAATTTTAAACATGAATTAGTAAAATTTACTGAACAACCAATCACAATTCAGTAAAGAAGAGATTTTTTATTACCCCCGGTACACTCGATCAAAAGTTCTGGTAAACTTCTTCTCATTAAAATTCTAAGTGTAATGAGAAGATACCCCCTCGTTTTATTCACAGTTTCATATAATAAACGCATTCAAAGTCAACTTACGCGGGGGTAATTTGAAAATATGATTTCTTATAAAAAATGGATCGAATAGTTCAGCATTTACCCCCTAGTTTATTTGAAATCAGCGTGTATTTCGTCACATATTTTACAATATTTAGGGTGTCCAAAAGGTAAATTGCATTATTTAAAGGAACATTTTTTAAAACAGTACTTGCTGTTCCGTATAATGGTCAGTAAATTAGAAAAAAGCTTAAAAAAGAATCGTTATGTGAAATGCTCTTTTAAAAAGATTTTCTAATAAATGACATTGTTTCAAATAGGAATCAAAATGACCTCCTCAAGTTGCTCTCAGAGGACCGTTAATTTTACTGTCACAGTTGGTGAAAAAGGAATCATACATTCCTTTATTTAAAGAGAGAAAGGAACGATTTGAACAAACTCTGCAAATTTTAAAAGATTTCTTTAACAATCCTCTTGGGTACGCCTTTAACCGTTTAATGAGTTCCCATTCATAAATATGGTAGATATACATTTGGGTAATTAAAAATTTACTTGAAATTTTTTTAAACAAAAGGAACAGAATTATAATGAAACGTATATAACGGTAGTGAAATTTTCAGTTCCGAAACACACACACATGAAGTAATCGTATGTGTAAAGTTTAGAACAAGATTAAACTTATTTTTACTGACTGAGTATGTCAAATCCGGCTCGACAATTGAATGACCAAACAATCGCCCGTTCATTGGAATGCAACATCCTCCCATTGGTGAGTATAATATTAAACTTTTAATTTATATGCTTTTTTTCGTTTAATAAATTCAACATTTTATCCATGGTATTTCAAAACTATATCCTCAAACCTTTCTTTTTTAATTTTTAGATAAAAAAGACGGATACGGTCACGGCATGTCGTGTGATGCTGACCGAGGATAAAAGGCTTCTTGTCACAGACATTAGGCATAGGTTAGACGACGCACTGGCCAATATGGAGATAAATTTTTTCATATCATGTATTTCTGGGACTAGTCTAATGCGAAGAAACCAGTAGGAGAACAACAAATCAATAAGCCTGTTTTCCGAGCATCAATCTCTTATTTTATTGTCCACGGAAGTAAGCTAAATTTAAACCAAATAAAGCAAAATTTTCACAACACCGCCAAGATGAGCTTTGAGATCAAGCCCTTGAGAACGAACAATAAAGCTAAAGACACAGAGAAGAAAGGTGCGGAGGAAATGACCCTGTCCAATCACGTGAAACAGATCGTGAAGGTATGAAATTTAATTTTCATTTTTGCTTGGGTTTTAGCATGTTTTTTCTGTTTTGTAGTGCTGAAAGAAATCTTTAACAAATGTTGTGTACACTTAATCGAAAATATCTTAACTGAGGAATTATGACTTAGTTTTTCATGAGACGAGAACTTAAGTCCAAAATTTTATTTTATTTATAATTCTATTTGCTCAGGACCATAACCAGAAGTGTATCAAAGACCTCATCTTCGAAAGCATGTTACATTGCTTTAAGGCGGCCAACCCTTCTATGAAGGAAGAAGATGCCTTGGAGCTATGTCAAAACAATGTAATGAAACCTTGCCGTCTCTTCTGTGCGGATGGAAAAATTTATAAATCTTTCACAAACGCCAGCAGAAACTTGTCAATAGATGGACTGGTACATGTTAACGACACAGCAGACGAAATCCCACCGTCAGTGTCTGAACCAAAAACCTCCATTTCTAAAGTTATTGACAAGATTGCAGGGACCATGATAGAACTCAATCATCGGCTTTATCATGGCAATATTTACCAACTGCACAAAAAAGGTTTGTTGATTTATACATCACGTTGCAGTCACAAAGTTATGGATATTTTTTCACAGGGATCACAAATCAGTCTAATCGTATGTTTTCCATAAAGAATTTATCTTTGCCGAAATTTAAATTACAAATTCGATACTTTTATTTTAAATTTATGATTTTTTTAATTTGGGTTTCATTTTGGATTTTCTTTTAGCTCGATTCACATTTACGCTGTTCCTCGATGTTAATGCCTATCTTTCAAAATTGCAATTGAACCCTGCTTTGCGAGAATCAATCATGATCCACGAAACAAAACTTAGACAAACAATGGCCAACAAAGATACAGTGGTATGTATTTTGACTTAAACTTGATTTATTTTTGAGAGATTTTTCAAAATTCTTTCCTTTTCAAAGAAGACCATTTGAAGACCTGAAGACCAAGGAGTAGACCGTTCATTTTATGAGACTTTTGTACTGTGTAGACCGTCAGACCGTCAATTTTGGGGATTTTGAATTAAGAGTTAAGTTTTAATTAATTTTGAGAAATTTTTCAAAATTCTTTCCTTTTCAAAGAAGACCATTTGAAGACCTGTAGAC
Organism: Tiaropsis multicirrata; assembly: GCA_032270745.1. Classification (NCBI taxonomy): domain Eukaryota; kingdom Metazoa; phylum Cnidaria; class Hydrozoa; order Leptothecata; family Tiaropsidae; genus Tiaropsis; species Tiaropsis multicirrata. The sequence goes on from JAUJPO010045175.1 coordinate 11,670, forward strand.
CAAAGATAAGACCGTCCATTTTATGAGACTTTTGTACTGCGTAGGCCGTCAGACCGTCGATTTTGGGATTTTTGACTTAAATTTTTTTTACTTTTGAGGAAATATTCAAATTTTTTCCTTTTCGAAGAAGACCATTTGAAGACCTGTAGACCAAGGAGTAGACCGTTCATTTTATGAGACTTTTGTACTGTGAAGGCCGTCAGACCGTCGATTTTGGGTTTTTTGACTTAATTTTTTTTTACTTTTGAGGAAATATTCAAAATTCTTCATTTTCAAAGAAGACCATTTGAAGACCTGTAGACCAAGAAGTAGACCGTTCATTTTATGAGACTTTTGTACTGTGTAGGCCGTTAGACTGTTGATTTTTGAAATTTTATATAAATATGTGTGGTTTTGTTTTCTCTTTAGCACTTCCCGACAATCAAGATCGATTACGATTGAATTGAGGTTCGGAACAACTATTATCTCAAGCTGTCAAGTCGAGCATATGTGGAATGCCCCTTCACACAAGAAGATTTTGGCAAAATAACTCCAAGAAGCTTCCAAGATTTCGACGCGCACCGAACAAATTGTCATGGTGGGTATCTAGCGTCGGCAATGGAACGATGGTGTCCTACACTTGAAGCACAGGCGAAACTTGCCCACAAGATTTATCTTTGTATTTTAACGTATCAGGTTCCTTACAAAACCAAAAGGCTTGTTCTAAGCGGTGACATCGATTGTGGCAAAACCTCGGTGGTCAACTTGTTCTTTGGGTTAATACCAAGATCGAAAATTGCTATTATCACCAAAGAAGGTGTCTTTGGTTTGCAGATGATCCGGCCAGACACAGAGCTGCTGTTTATCGACGAATGGACCAAAGAGATGGCATCGGCTGACATGGTGAAGATGTTGTTTCAAGGTGGTCCATTCCCACAATCAATAAAATACGGCAGCCCGGTGATGCAAGAAATGAACGCAGGAGTTTTTGTCACCTGCAATCACATTCCGAAATTTACTTCAAAACAAAGAAAATCTGTTAAACGGCGGATCTCCAAAGTGAAGTGTAAGAAACTCGAAGAAGAGATACCCGAGGCTCCCGGCTGGATCATGGAAAACGCCATGCATTGCCTAACATATTTGATAAATCTTATTAACAGCAATCTAAATGTAATCGAGCCCGCAGAATTGACCTACACTCTTCCAACGGACGTCAAATGTGAGAAAACCGTGCCAAAAGATGATGTTGACGAAGATGATCTGGATCGAATCAAGAACTGCGTTGTTGATCCAGACGAGTCCGTCCCATTGGCAGATGAAAGGAACGACGAGTTGGAAGTGTTTCGTGTGGTGGAACAAGACGACATGATATTGGAAGATGGTAAGCATAGATTTCATTCATTTTTCGTTGAAAAAATAACCAGAGTAGACTTTCCATTTCCTTGCACCTTGCAGTATCTATACAGTGACATATGTTATGTAGATTGCAAAAAATGATTCGATTAAATATTCTTTCAACTTTAGAACCGAGCGAAACTAACGATGAAGGAATTTGTATTTTGACATCTCCTGATCATTCAGTGTCTAAAGGTATACATTCTTTTAAAATTAGTTTTGAAATTGTGTCAAATTTTGAAAAGTTGGGACAGACGTTTTTTTACTTTGTCATGATACATTCGAGGTGGTTCGAAGTTTCTTTTCGCCCAGAGTTTATCTTCAAAGATATGTCAACTGTATTGATTAAATGTCTTAGAAATACCTCTATTCTTTATTAATTTAGATGAAGTTGATGTCGAGAAACTGATCGGCTATGTTTCATCCACAACAGAGTTTGAATCAGATATTGAGCCCCCACGAAAACGGGCACGTGGGAATATCATCAGCAGCCCTGTACGAATACCAAGTACACTTACAGTCGCGAAGACTGTGTTGGATTCAGTTATTGAACGGGTTGTCGAAATGGAAAAAAATGGTGAGAGTTTTCTCTATTTATGCTCGATTTTTCTCAGCAATCTTAATCCTTTGTTGATCTTTGAAGAAACAGACTGGACTTTATTCTTTTTCTACGTGATGATTCCAAAATAAAACAGACCTCTCAATTTCTTTTTTAGGAGACGTCCAGCCATCAGAAATGACGTTGACGTCGAATTCAAAGGATATTCAATGCTCTAAACTGCAGGGTAAGTTTGTGTCATATTTTTAGTGAGCGTCATCTTGACCAGTTTGAGGCATAACATAGTCACTTGTGGTCTGGAAAATTGACATAAGGTTTTTTCCCTTTTCAGTCAAGGAGAGTCTTGTCAAGGAGAAGATTTCAATCAAATACACGCAGCGTTTCCAGCTTGATCACATCAATGGAGCCCAGTATTGGCAACTGGTACGTGCATATCTTGAATACAACCTTGGGTTTAAAACGTTGAACGATGCCGTGGCTTTCTCATTGTTTCAAACGTATGACAAGTTTCAAGCCTCGATGAACAGCCCGAGACCACCAACGACGGCCGATCCAAAGATCGATGCGTCATTGATCGTAATTAACAAATTACGTCCAGATTTTGATTTGTCTGGATTCTTGAAAAAGTATCCGTCATGCGTTCGAACCATCAAACGAATACGCGAGAAAATTGGCGTCAGCTACAATTCTTCAATTTTGTAAATATTTTTTTGTCATATATATATTTTAACTAACTGTCTACACTGAAGTAGCTCTTACAAAAAGCGGTTCTCCTTTTTTACTGATGGTCTTTTGATGAGATTTTGATAAGTATGGACGATTTCAACGGTCTAATGGTCTACTCTGTAGTACAAACGCTTTCAAAATTTCTTCTACATGGTCCAACGGTCTATAGGATGGTCTTCATTTGAGTTCTTTTTTATTTGGATTTTTAAGATTTTGAAAGATATATTTTTGCATAGATATTCTTTTTCTGGATGCTTTCAAAGTTATCTAAAGAATACCAAACTTTGAAAATTCCTCATCTTCTTTTAACTCTGAAATCTGACGGTCTAGCGGTCTACTCCATACAAACTCTCATAAAATCAACGGTCTTCTATATGGTCTGACGGTCTACAGTATGGTCTTCACTTTTGAAAGGAACCCAAATTAATCTGAGTAGAGACTTTAAAAGTTTTGAAAGGTTTTCATTTTTTTATAACTCTAAGATCTCAAATTGAACGGTCTAACGGTCTACTCTATAGAAACTCTCATAAAATCAACGGTCTTCTATATGGTCTGACGGTCTACAGTATGGTCTTCACTTTTGAAAGGAACCAAAATGAATCTGAGTAGAGACTTCAGGAGTTTCGAAAGCTTTTCATTTTTTTTATAACTCTAAGATCTCAAATTGAACGGTCTAACGGTCTACTCTATAGAAACTCTCATAAAATCAACGGTTTTCTATATGGTCTGACGGTCTACAGTATGGTCTTCACATTTGAAAGGAATTAGAATAAATCTGAGTAGAGGTTTTTAAAAGTTTTGAAAGCTTTTCATTTTTTTTATAACTCTAAGATCTCAAATTGGACGGGCTAATGGTCTACTCTATAGAAAGTCTCATAAAATCAACGGTCTTCTATATGGTCTGACGGTCTAAAAAACGGTCTTAACTGTCAAAGCAGTTTATATCAAATCTGGGTCGATACTTTAAATATTTTGACGACCCCCCCCCATAGGAATTTCTTTTTTTTTAAGTTGCCGGTCTACTCGTGGTCTAATGGTCTATAGAACAGGCTTAATTTTCGAAACATTTTGAATTGGATTTAAACAGTCAAGACACATTTTTTTATTTTGACTTTTTCTTTTTCTTTAATACAAAATCTTCCACCTCCACTGTCACAACAGTCCTCTTTGTTTTCCTTTTCAGGATTTTCTCATGGTCATCTCCACTTTTTCGTTCTTCATCGGAAGATATCACAATGACGTCGGGCTCTGAAAATTGAAAAAGAAAACATGAAAGTAAAGGACTAAATTGAAACTGATCTAACTGGATTGAGCTTGCAAGAGAATAGTTAATAAGGGTCACCTTTTTTCTTCTGTCGATATAGATTAACCATAGTGAATTGGCTAAAACACGCACAGTCTTGATTTAGCATTTCCTCCTCTTTCCGCCTTGTGCATCTGCCATTTTTTTCGGAAGGCCAAGTAAAGTGTGTAATATTTCCACTCAGAGTGTTCCTTTTAACAGGTCCAGAAGTATAACCCGAATTGTAAAATTACCGGTACACTAAAAATCGGGAAATGTCTCCACCCTATAGAGAAAAGAAGTCTTGTACGGTCTAATGGTCTTAAGAACGGTCTTCACTTTCGAAAAAAAAATGACATAAAGCTCAAGTGGAGAATTTTAAACTGTTGAATTAGTTTTCATTTTGTTTTCAGCTCTAATTTTGTAATTTTGACGGTCTAACGGCCTTCCTGTAGCATCTCTTATAAAACCAACGGGCTTCTCATGGTCTACCGGTCTTTAGAATGGTCTTCGAAATTTTTAGGGCCAAGATGACTGTTTGTAGCTAACTTTTTTGACGATCTACGGTATAGAGAACATTATAAAACAACGGTATATTTTTCAAAATTTAGATCTTTTAAAGATTGCTTGGGGGATTTCTTTGAGTAGATTTCAAATTTTTGAAATTTTAGCTACCAAAATACACAATAAACTGTCCAAATTGAAATATTAAAAATTATTTCAAGTATTTTCAATGAATTATTCAAAATGAAAAACACAATTCAAAAATTCTTCAGTAAATTTACAAGTCTGTGCCCTACGACATAAAGTTGCACCTTGTCTTGAGGAATGAAAAGAGAACTCAGGATCGGCCAGAATCTTTGACCATGCACAGCCGTATTTTTGAATTCCTAGTTTCAAAAATTTATCTTCCGTCGAAGAAAATGCAACTTTTTTTTGGCGTTGACCTTTTGCTTTGATTTGATTGTTATGTGTAACAGAGTCTGATTGTGTGCTATCAAAGTGCGGGGCTTGAAAGGTTGATGCATCCAAAGTTTCTGTAATTTTTGATAGAGCATTTCTTGATGGAGTCTCATCGGTTAGTTTTTCCATTACTTGTTTCCCTTTGGATGCAACATCTCTAGATTGAAGTTTTTGGTAGTGGACTCGCGCGACGAATG
>JAUJPO010045186.1:0-16769 GCA_032270745.1 Tiaropsis multicirrata
TGAAGTGTGAAGCTACAAAGTCATTAATCATGAAAATGGTTGAACCACACCCTAAAACCTGCCACACCCTAATTTTCGAACTATTTTTTAGTTTTAAGTTCACGATATGATTGTTATATATCAACACAATTGATTGTAGTATCTTTTTTAACCTCAGTATAATTTTCCAGTACATTCTTACCTGCCATGTCCATAATAGCCACAGGGTGTCCATAAAAAGTTAATAAACAAATATTACTAAAACCTTTCTTTTTCTTTTTCATCAACTTTAATCTTCATTTTTTAAATTTATTATTATAGGGTCAATATTTGTTGTTGTGAAATACCAAATGGTTTCAAATATTATACTTTACTTCTCTCATAATTGATGATTGAGACTTAGGGTGTCCATAATAGGTGCACCTCCCTTATTTTCAATTTTTTTAGCAATATAATTTTTTAATTGATGATGACTTGTGGATGCAGGTTGAAACATTTTAGATACATTTTATTTTGAATCTACCAAAATAAAGCTTTTGTCATGTGTTTATAACTTATTGATGTTTTTTCTGTTTTTAATACAAAATGTTTAGATTTAAAATGTTTAGATTTGGAAAAAAACTTTTGTCGGACGAATAATTTAGTCTGATATTTTTGACCGATAAGGTATTGCATTGATTTGAAGTCTGCTAAATACTTTTACTTTAATTAATTGCTGTTTAAAGATACACAATTTACATAATTATAACTTTTTTTATAATTTCAGTGAAACTAAAACATTGTAAAATAATGTTACTTTATTTATCACGCATAAAAAGCTGAGAACCATGAAAAGTTATCATCGTCAGAGGGATTGGTGTGGTGTTCAAAGTTTACTAGCAACATCCATTGGGCTAACAGAACATTATATCCATAGAAATGCTGCTATAAAATCAAGAGCTTTTGTCTCAAGGCTTTCACTGACTGATACCTTATCCTTCCATCAAGGATGTGTAAATGCAGTAAATTTCAGTCACAGTGGAGACTTTATTGCATCTGGGAGTGACGACTTAAAGATATGCATTTGGGACTGGAATAACAACCGTAACACTCAACCAATACTTTCATTTGATAGCGGACACCATGGAAATGTTTTTCAAGTATTTTTAATACACAATAGCAAGGCCATCAGTATTGTAGCTTTTTTTAATGCATTATTTTCATAATTCTTCCACATAACTGCATCAACAGTAACATTTTTTATTATCATTTACACCAATGCCCTTTGTTTTCCATGCCACAATTATCTCAAAGATAAAGATATTTCATATTAAAGCATATATACTGAAAGAATATACAAGATTTTTCTTTTTTAATTGTTGTTCTGTTTGGTTTATAGACAAAATTTATGCCTTACACAAATGATACAGTGCTTGTTTCTTGTGCCCGGGATGGTGAGGTAAATATATTTTTATTTCAATCGTTAAAAGTATTTAACAGTAAATTTAATTATGGCATTCATAAACAACAAATTTATTATTTTAAAGAATAGTGTTGTACATCAGAATCTGAGAAGTATTTGTTTTACTTGGTCTTGTAATTCTTCATCAACTTTTCGAAAATATAGCAAATTATTTCTATATAATAATTTTTTAAGAAGGGCTAACTTTCATATGTAATGAACTTTTATCACAGGTTCGTGTCAGTTATCTATCAACATCCAAAGAGGCTCATCAAACAACAAAGAAGATTCTCCAACATAAAGGTTCTGCTCATAAGGTTAGATACAGATCAATCAATATCTTTTCGTTTGATCATCCAAAACATTTGTTTACTTTCATACATACAGTCATTCCTTGGACAAAAAGTTTGTTTGTTTAAAAGATAATGAATTAATTCAAATGAATCTATTTTTGGCAAGTGAACTATTATACAATTCATTTTTATCTAGGTCATCTTAAAAAGCATATAAATTCTTCTATTTATTATGTGAAATATAAATTAAAAAATGCACAACAAATCCAAGTTTTTAGGTCCAACCTTTTTATATGGCAGTATTTGTAGGTTGTGAATACACATTTTATATTTTCTTTCATTCGTTAGTAATATTGTTCCTCTTTACTGCACTGCTTTTTTCAACAACATTTTTAAAATTCTAAGTTTTTTTAAGCTTTCAGTGTGCAAGTCTTCACCCTATCTAGTGAAATCAGCTGGTGAAGATGGGGTGGTGTATAATATGGATCTGCGAGATTCTACCAAACCGCAAAAGTAAGTTTCATTTCGATTTAAAGCCAGACGGAAGGGTTAGAAAAGATATAGTGTGCTGATTTAGTAGCCTAACAACACAATGTGGACCAATTCCAAAAGTCTGCTTTAAAGCCGTGATTCTCAATCACAAACATTAACCCTTTAACTGCCCATGTGGGCATATGCATATGCCGACATTGTAGCAAAATCGAAAGTGCTCATGTCGGCATATACCGACATCGGCAAAGAAAGATAAAACTCGAAAGCAACCATGCTCAATACTTCGAAGCTGTTAAATTTGAATTTGTCGGCATTTCCCGACATTGGCAAAATAAGAAAATTGATTAATAGATTCTTAGATTTTGGCAAATAGGTCGAACCTATAAAAAAACGACCGGCAGTTAAAGGGTTAAGATGGTAAAAATCTGAGATGGGATTTATGATGCTTGCATTCATAACAAATCAGACTTTGAAGGAGATAGAAAATGATAAAGATTATTGTATATTTTTTTATTGCTATTTTTTTTAATTATGGTAAACTTTGGTTTATTTTGTACATACTCAGAGTAGGACCTCTTCTCACGGTGGGACCTGAAAATTCAAAGATGACTTTAAAGCCCTCTTTATGTTCTTTCTGCTATGTGACTGGAATAATTTTCTAGTTTCCATCAATTAGAAATCACTGGTAAATTAGGCTGATGAATTTATTTATATAGGGAATGGGAATGTATGTATATATTTCTTTAAAGTTGATGGTTTACAAAATAGCATTTATGCTAATAAAAAATCAACTGTTATTTATAGTTTACAATTTTACAAATCAATCAATAAAGCCAACACCTTAAATGCACGCTCGGCAGTTCCTACAAGGGCGTGGAAATAGTCTCCACTGCTTGATTTTATTCTTAAAATCTTTTAACTCCGTCAATTTTTTTAAGTTACAGGGGAGAGTAGACCATATCTTAGGAGGTGATTTTCCATTCAGTTCTCGAGCTCGAAAAGAATTTCTGTTTCTTGTTTTTAACTTACACTCGTTTTTATTGAAGATTTTTCATCTACTCAATTCACTTAGTTTGTCTTTGAAAAGCTCTACGGCTAATAATTGTACTGCTCTTTGGTGATGGAAAGTTGAGCTATTATCGAATTTTAGTAGGTCCTCGAACGATGACGTCGAGTCTGAAGCATAATTAGCTACCCCATAATTGATTTTAAGCCATTCACTCAATTATTTTCCTATTTTAGTCCTTTGTTGTCTATTAGAAAGGTAGCTCTAATCTTAGCTATCAATAAATCATGGGACATGCAATCAAACGCCTTTGAGAGATCAATTAACAAAGCTCCAAATATTTCCCTTTTGAGATTACTGGCAGGATACTTATGGGTTGATAGTTACTTTCGTTTTTTGAGTCTTTTTTTTATACGAGGGTTACTACTGCTAATTTAGATATAGCAGGAAATGTACCAGTGTTAAAGGAATCATTGTTACTTGTTGAAAAGAAATCAGAAAATATATCTAGACGATTGTTTGAGTTTCTTTACTGGTAGATCGTTTTCAATTTCTGATTTGTTTGTACATATGACTTTCTTGACCTCATCTCTGGTGGTGTTCAGGAATTTGAATTTACTTTCGTTCGGTGAGAGTTTCTCTTTGATTTTGATAATACTTGGATGATTACGAAATTCAGTATTTACCTAGGCGAGTTTCCAGAACATTCGTCTTCCAGGACGGGCTCTGATGGTGGTGCAGTCAAATTCAATTTTTTTTAATGTTATTGAAGAATTCGTTTAAAGTTTTCGACATTTCTTTATCACCTCTGATTAAATCGATTTCGCTGTTAATTATAATTAAATTTGTTCAGGTCAGATGACTTCAATTGATATTTCTTAGTCTAGAACGATGCAAGATGGCCTTGCGAAGTGTTTTATTCATAAAAGGTTTATCATTACCTCTTAGGGAAAAAATAACTTAAATCAGCTCAAGATTTCTGTGAAACCTTGGACGTTAGCCACTAATATCTCGATGAAAATCCTGGCTACAAATGTTTTATATACAAATTCTTTTTACCAGGCTGTTAACAGTACGCAATACAAAAGGTGGCAAGATTGCATTGTATAGTATTGATGGAAATCCTTTGAATGAACACCAATTTGCTGTGTCTGGTAGAGACGCTTTTGCAAGGTAGGTTTAATAAAATAGCAAAGACTGCTGATAATTTTCTTCCTTCAACTTTGTATACAGAAGTGATTTCTGTGAAGATTAATTTTGGGGTTTTTGAAAAAATTGTCATCATTTTTTTGAAGCAAATTTAAATCTCTTTTATACTTTTAATTATTTAGAATATACGATGGACGCATCCTGTCTGAGGTAAATTCTGCTCTGACTTCCAGATATGTGTATGAATTAACTTTTTTTTATAATACTGAAGAAATGTAAGAACCTTTATGAAAATCTAATGTACAAAGCTTAAAGGTACACTTGGGAGTGTAAAACTTGTTATTTCTTTTTTAGTATCAAAATCTTTATAAGTGTTAATTTGCTGTAGGTTATCGCAATTGTTGATTAATTGCCACCCATAATCTAATACTAATTAAATATACAGGATAGCAGTAATTATGTGGAATCCTTTTGTGCTGAACATTTAAAGGTAAGTTTCATTTTGCTTGCCGTTTTCTCAGTTTGCTTGTAAATCAGAAATTGCGATGGTTTTGGTACTCGACATTTTACGTTGCTTTCAAAACTTGCTGTAACTACTACTGTCTTCTTTTCGACCTAATATTATCAGAAATCTGAAGCATAGTTTTTAGAGGTGTTGATGAACCCCTTGCCTAACAACCCCTACAGGCAACTGTCAACAAAATCACCAAGATATAGAAAGGGGGAAGGCTAACAAATAAAGCTGCCACCCCAATCCATTCGAAATAAGAATATCCTTTCTTCTAACAAAATCTAAACCAAGATCATAGTTTATCTATCTAAATTGCATTCAGCGGGTTTGATTTTCACGGTTCGATCCATTTTTTAAAGGATCCTTTCATTTTCTTAGGAAGAGGCCACTGTATGTTTCGACCCAGAAAAAAGTATACAAGATATACAAGTTCACTATATATTTCTTGATTTTTAATGATTTTTGAAAATTAAATTTTTTTGTTTTTTTGTTTATAACTTTGGATCAATTCTACCAAATTTAATGTATGATACATCAAAATTTAATTTATTCCATCCTCTACATGTTGAAAAAAGATTCTATGGAAAATATATTTTCATTTACCTACAATTCTGCGTCAAACTTATACACTTTTTTCTGGGTCACCCGGTAGATGATAACCTAATAATGATATAATGCTATTGTCATTCCCTTGTTTCGCTTATCTTGCACAGGAGCAAACGGAGGAGAAGAATTTCAATCCACCCAACATCACGTGTTTAATGTATAATTATAACGGTACTGAACTCCTTTGCAGCTACAATGATGAAGAAATCTATTTGTTTGATCTCAAAGACAGGTACAGAAATCACAGACCAGTTATTAGGGTCAAAGGGTAAACCTTTTAACAGTGAGGGGCAAGAGCTTTAGATTGGATTATTTAACAGTGAGGAATAAGAATTATAGGATTTATTCGTTAAAAGTGGTATTCAAATCTATAGTTTAATTAGAATTACCCTTAGGGTGGATTATTTAATAGTGGTCTCCGCTTTTAAATAATTCACACTCGGGCCCCTAAGAATTGGAACTGATCCGAAGATACAATTCTTTCATTTTCTTTTTATTAGCTTTTACTTATATAAATAATGATATCATGAAAATAGTTTTGACTTTGCTTTAACTAAGAAAACTAGAAAATCTTATTATTTTCAAATAATTGTCTGAATAAGAGTCTATATATTAATAGCCGTATTCTGTTTTACGTTTTTGTGTCACTTTCATTTTCTCAAACCATATCATAAGCTTTTCTCTTCTTTTTTTTCATTTTGTCCGTTATTTGATTTCTTTGTCTGCAAATTACCAAATATGGTATGCTTTATCATTTTTATGCATCAATGTATTTTATTGTTTTCTCGAAGGAGCATTAATTACTTAACGTGAAATTGATTACACGTTCGAATTTAATTACTTTCATGCCTATTCGATATTTTTTCAAAACATTAAAGGAAAAGAAACAAAAAAAAACATCAACAAAATAAAAAATAGTATATCAGAATTTAAAGTAGCACAAGCAGTCTCTGGTCGTACGTACGACGCTGCGTATGCAGTTAGTTTACAAAATTTGGCTGTTTGCTATGTTAATCTTTCTTCTCTCTTCTTCAGCACACAAAAGGATTTCACGCATGTTTACAAAGGCCATCGAAACTCAGATACAGGTATTTTTTTAAATAGTTCAATGCTCAATGAAGATCGATGCGATAATCCTGATTCATATGGCATTGTGAAAATTATACTCAAAGTTACCGACTAGCGAAAATCACGGAATATATCCCTACCAACAAAACCGCAAAATTGCAAAACCTTTTAAAAACGAACAAAAATGTTTTTTCTCAAGTCAAAGTTAAGTTTAAAGACCGGTCTCCACTCATCGCCGCACAACGCTCGCTTTTTATTGTGGTTGAAATTCCTTAGAAAAAATTACCTAATCGGAAAGAAAGCGCCGCGCTAAAAAAAAGTTGACACTACTTTTTTTCGAAGTCGCCCTACTTGTAACGTCATATTTAACCAATCGGATGGCTTCATTTATTTCTAAGCCAATGGTGGTCTAGTATTACGTCATTTTATTTTAAAAAGGCTAGTGCTGCGCAGCAATGAGTGGAGACCGACTTTAAGTTGTTTCTCTTCTTTCCAGTGAAAGGGGTGAACTTCTTCGGACCAAAGAGTGAATATATCGTCAGTGGTAGTGACTGTGGGCATGTCTTTATGTGGGATAAAGAAACCGAAGAAGTCGTCAATTTCATGAAAGGAGACGACGGTGTGGTAAGAATAGATAGGGTTTCTTCTTGTTACAGTTTAACTCATGTAATTCCAACTCATACAATTCGAACAAAATCTTCGGTCCCGTCTGACTTAACTCTTATAATTCGAACAAATGTTCTGGTCCCCTGAGAATTCGAATTACATGAATTTAACTGTATATGGTAGGTCCTTCTTATGGCCGGTCATTTTAAACTTCAATCATTTTCGCTAGGAAAATGAAGGTTTTAATTATATTAAGAGAAACCTTTTTTCTTTTTTAGAAAAACTTCAGGAAGGGTTCAAAAATTATATTTTGGCCTTACTTTTAAGCACAAAAGAGTGCTTATAGTGGTTATCTGTTTTCTGTTGTTATAAGATTTACTGGCATAGAGGATTTTCTCCGATCTCTGTCTATGCACTTGGGACATTTCGACATGCTCTAAGTTATCGTAATAAGTTGGTAATTATTTTTGAAAATAACTTGCATGAACTTAATCCTATTCAAAAAATAAAAGTCATGTTCATTTGCGTTTACAATAGTTTGATTGAATTCATGACTACCTTCTTGAAAGTGACTCAAAAAAACACTGTTTATGATTGTATTTTCAATTACATACCACCTCAGGTTAACGTGTTAGAGCCACACCCCACGAGCTGTATCTTAGCAACAGCAGGACTTGAACACAACATCAAGATCTGGTCACCCATCGGGCAATCTTTCAAATCCAATGAAGAGCTAGATAAAGTATCCTTATCTTTTTGATGTCGATTTTTGTTAACACCAGCCCCCATGGATATCCGTGCTGAAAATTTCGAACCCCCTGAATATCTTTGGTCTTGAAATTCTTACCCCCTGGATATTCTATGATATTGAAAATTTCAAACCCCCTATCCTATATCCTCAACAGTCGGGTACAAAAAAGCCCATTGAACTATAGAATTAGTTTGATTTTTCTTTACAGCAAATGAAAGAGAACATGACAGCTCGTGATGAAGAGCGAAGACACGGAGGAGGGCGTGATTTGTTTTATCTTATGATGATGATGAGAAGGATGCGCAGGCACAGGGTGAGTGTACTTTAAGGGAACTAATTTTGGCGAGTTCTAATTTCGGCGAGTGGGCAAAATCAAATTTTTTTAATTTTAGCGAGTCACCGATTTTTTTATTTTGGCGAGAACTTATTTTGGTGAAAAACAGGTTTAGACTTCTCTTTTTTACCGTTTTTCCTCAAATTCGCCAAAATTAGTAGTTTGGATTAAGAGCCTGGGCAAGCTCGGCTAACCCGGGGTGGAATGTTGTTATCATATGGTATTTTGTTATTAAGCCTTTAATAACTGAGATCCCGGAATACTGGGCTGGCATGTTTCTAATATGATATGTTATGTTTTTCTACGAAGAATTTATAAGGATGTCGAGATCACATCAAAGTGAGTAACTTTAAAAACCGGAAAACTATACATATATATCATATACCTTTTGAAAACTTAAATGAATTTAACGTTTAGCCGATATAGGATTTTATCTGTTGTCTAAATCATGCAAAGTTTTTCTTCTGTAAACTTTGACACTTAATGAGTTGTTCACTTTTGGCTGTAACAAATGGGTTTGCTTTAATGATTAATGCACAAGAATCATACGGCTAACGATATAGGACCAGGATAAAAAAATACCCTTCAAACACTTCATTCGTGGTTCCTGTTTTTAGAAATATGCCGACTACTGAAAAAAGCACCAGGCACTTAACATTGTGTATAGCTTTGTATTTATTTTTATATTCTAGCAGCGACAACAAAGGAGAGCAGAGCGTCTAGCAGCAGAAGAAGGAACAGAGCAAGGTGATGGAGAGCCAGCAACAACAGAGGAGGAGGATACAGATGAGGTAGATTCAGATGTTGAATTGTCATCAACCGATGATAGCGACAGTGGTGACAGCGATGAAGATACTACACCCATGTGTGTTCAATCCTAATCTCTGTCAGTCGACCATTTGACATCTGTATTGGTAACTTTTTGTCAACTTTCTTTGTTTAACAACCAATGATAGCGACAGTGATGACAGCGACGAAGATAATACACCAATGTGTGTTCAATCATAATCTCTGTCAGTCGATCAAGTGGTCAGATGTTTCAAGTTAATGTGGTCAGATGTTTCAAGTTAATGTGGTCAGATGTTTCAAGTTAATGTGGTCAGATGACATCTTCTTAATAGCTTCGTCTATGCATAGTCAGTAAAAAATTCACCGGTCTGGCAATTTATTGGTAACTTTTTTGTCAACTTTCCTTGTTTAAAACAAGCTAAAAATTTCAATTTGTTCACTTATTGGTCACGTTACCAATAACTTCTTTTGATTGGGTTTGTTTTTTAGTCGTATGATCAAAAAGATCGAAAAGTTACCAAAAGGGTTTCTTGCGTACGCAAGTTCAAAATGTAAACAAAGGATAAATGCAAAAGACTTCCTGGCCGGGGTTTTATACTGGCTATGATCTATGGCATGCCAGATTCCTTAGTATATTCCGTGTTATTAAGTCGTCTTACAGATCTCTGTGTTTAATGAAATGTCCAGGGGACTGTTTTTTTTGTAAAATAAACAGTAAAATGAAAGCTGAGTTTTTTTTATTTATTAGAGAGTATCTTTTAGACTTATTTTTAAGTTTTTATTTTTGTATTTTTTTAAAGATACCATCTACTCTGACGTAAAAGGATGATTTTTAATGTTGTTTTTATAACTTTGTAACGCTATGATTCCTACTTGAAAAAGATGAATTCCTATTTCGAAAGGAGTAGGACCCATTCCCCCACGGGGAGGGCCTATCTATCTACATGGTATGTCCTGTCTTTGATCCCGTCGAAAATCGACAGGGGCATAGGTATGTATATCCATATTTGAAGGGAAAAAGTATTGACCATTCGTACATTAGTTGATGGTATTCAATAGCTAACGAAACCACCACATCGTTGAAGTATTTTAGATGTCAGTGGTTCGTTTTGTTTAGTGTTGTACATACTATTTGTAATATAGTTATTTTTTTATTTTCATTTTCAACAGACATATGATTTATTTTGAATTTATTATAAAAAAAAACTAAAAACCTGAATGCGGAGCTTAAAACAAGTTCAGTAGACTACTATAGTCTAGAAGTTACTTACTTGGAGGCACACAAAGCTCTTAATTCTTATAGTGTATTTCATTTTATGCTGGCTTTATTTTGGGTTATTTTCTGAAGCATATACACACTTTTAGATTCTTTAAATTAGATTTAATTCTCGTCGTTTTTGTACACATTTTCTTTTTATGCAACATATTAATGTTCTTATTTCTTCCCATAAAACATCCTTGGAGATTAGCATAAGACATATATAAAAAAGTCGTATGTTGACCTGTTTCTTACATATCATATAAAATAATGGTATTAAAAGTATATATTTTCAGAGAGCTTATGAAATTCTACATCTGATCAGCCTATTTTTGGCAATTTTTGAGCAACGGAAACAAAATGATTTAGATACAAAAAAAACAGACACAGTCAGCTTTTAAGAGCTCACGAAAGAAAAATTTTAAGGCCGTTTTCGGCCAAAATCAGCAATTGGGTTCTGTCGCATTTGTAGGTATCCAAATACCCAACTTTGTGTGAAAAATCTGAAAAAATAATGAACCAATCTGGAGAAAATCATCAAAAACCTCTTTTGAGCTCTCTGAAAATATATACTTTTTATATATCAATGTTACTTCATCACGAGTTATTGATGAAAAGATCGAAAGCTTCAAAAATCGATTCCAAAGGTGATGACCTTAACCTGTAGTTTCTTTGTTCACTAGTATAAAAACAGCTTATTTCAGGGCAAATGTGTGAAATTTTAACCTTATGACACATATACTTTTTTCCATTGATTGTAAGTCTGCAATACACTATTGGTACACCCCTGTTTCAGTGCCCTAGTGGATATTAAAAGCTCAATGTGGTTAAAGTCAAATATTTCAAGCCCACTGTTTTTCTAGTGGGGTCATTATATTGTTCTAAAGTTTTCAGTTTTCATTTTCAGTGGGATGGCCCTTTGTAATTCTTTGTTTTTCCACTGGGGTGGGAGAGAATATCCGATTTTCTACTGCTTTGACCATTTCCTCCACCTAATTTATTTCCACTGAGTGACCAGTGGGTGGATCTCAGTGGGTCACATGCACAGGGGTGTATTTGCTTGTTTAACTGTAAAATCAGCTCTTATAAATTTGTTTATCTTTATCGTTTCAGTAAACAAACTAAATAATTAAAAAATACAAACACAAAATGTCAGAAGTTGCACCAAGGACAAGTGATACCACGACAGCTCGTCAAAGAAAAATCCTTGCCAACTCCCAAAAGCGACTGGAACGATTGCAGAGATTAAAGAGATCGGAAGTAGATTTGGCTGATACTGAGCAAATACCAGATGAATTCAAAAACAATAAACATGATGACGGAACTGCAGAGATTCTAGAATCGACTAAAGATTCTACTTTCTCACAGCTTCCGAACAATGTAGAGTCAACTTCAGAGGGCTTGGGCTCTAAACCGCCCGATTTGATCGCCTCAAACAAAAAGGAGGTTCAAAATGAAAATATCAGAGCAGAGAAGATGAATAACGAAGAACCATTTGAAAATGAGAATGAAAAATCCCCAAAACTCAGTTTTGTCACTGAAAAAGAAACTGAGCAATCAAAGCCAACTGAAGAAGAAGACCTACCCTTGTCTTGGTTTTTTCGTAAACGGCGCTTCATTATTTTCGTGCTATTGTCTGTCATTAGTTATTATATAACAAACAAAGGTTTCCATGTTTATCTATCATCGTTGTTAGGGAGCACATGGCAACAGAAAGACTCGTTTATTAAACTTTACAGTGCCGTTGAATTACAAATGATCATAATGACTTTGCTTGGTAAAAATGATGGAAATGGCGCCTCGTTGCCATTACTTCTAAAGTTAGCCATCAACCTTAGTAGAATGCCAAAAGGTCTGGTGAATCTGTTGGTTAAAGCAGTTGGTATCGTCTCAATGGCCATTACCGATTTTAGTGTTTACATTTTTGTTTATGTTTTTCTGGCGCATTTTGAAATTTAGTTTTTGCAATTGTTAGAATCAATCATTGTTTCTCCACATAACATACTAGCATTATTTAAGAAAATTTAGAAAACTAATCGTTGCTTAAAGAATTATATTAACAATACAATAGAAATGTAGATTAAATTATGCACCTTTTACACTGATAGTCTTTTTTGAAAGCAAGGTACCGTTCGTATTTCCTCTGTAGTGAAGGGGGGGGGGGGCCGCAGTGAATACACCATCCTCTAATGAGCCGTACTTTATTTTTTAAAGTTTAGATAAAAATTTAGATTTAGAAATTCTCTGACAAAAGCTTATTATGGATGGAGGGTCTTGTTGATATTTTCCAAGATTAAGGTTAATAATGGTGCCTGATAGTCCATTTGTAGTTAACTGCCAGATAGTTTATTATTTTAATTTCAAACTGGTTTTTACTGAGAAATAAATACCATAGCTCATGTGGTAGTAATATCTCATAAAAGTAAATCAGACTCGTAATTATAGAGTTCGTATTTTTGAACCTTACATGAAGTTCTCCTTTAATAAATGACAAAGGTACAAGAATTTCCTAACAAGCTCGAAAATATTTAAGTCTTGGTTGGTTCCAATTCAAATATATTATGTAGTCACTCAAACAAAGACTCGCTTTGGGAGTCACCGTGTAAGTAAGTTCAAATAATAGAGGGTCTTAGTAATTACATGGCTATTAAAGACTTTCGTAAAAATCCTAATCTTAATCAGGTTAAAATTACTGTCCAGGAAGGAACCGCGCAGAGGAACTTCTTTGAGTTGAGTTTCTTCTTGATCTGAACCACTCCTTTAATCAAAATCTTTATACTACTGTATATGATAAGATAGAAATTACCATGAATATTTGATGAGGTAGGTAGTTGTTTGTCCTGTATTATAATAATATAATAATAATAATGGTACATTTCAGTTTTTCCAAAATTTACACCATTTGGCTCTTCACCTGAAAGTTATGTCCAGTTTAAGTTCTACTTTTGCTTTGCTTTTTAAGGTCTGCGGTCTCCACTTAATTGAGTGAGTGGATCGCTCGCCCTTTATTTCTACGTCAATGGTGATAATATGTAATGTTATAAAAAAGTCGAGCGACCCGCTCGATATGAGTGGTGTGGAAAAGACCGGGCTTTATTAATTTTGTCTAGTGAAAAAGAAGACGTTCCACTGCGTCAAAAATATTTTCGAACGTTTTTGCGTTTCGAATGTTATTGCGTTTCGAATGTTACTTTTTTTAGAAAAGTTTCCCTTGGAAACTCTCAAAATAGAACTGGCCAAATTCACAAACAGAAGTTTAACAAATGGATGTGTAAAAATTGGGGAAAGAATGAAGCTTTCTTGTTTCCTTTTTCTCGTTCTTCTTTATCAAGGAGCAGTTGCTGAAGGTAATTATTTATTATTTACGTCTGCCTTATTGATATTAGAGGGGGTGGGGGGGGGGGGGGGCAGGGATTTGTACAAAAGATGGAAAAGAAGCCCAAAGATATATTACACCTTTTCCATTTTTTTACAAGGGAAATTGAAATTTTGCTATAATTTGTCTTTCTAGCAGGATTCAAGCTTCAAATTGTGCCAAGCAGCAAAACAACACATCAAACAGAAATAGCTGCTAATTTTGCATTCGTTCCTTCGATTCTTGTTGAAATTGTTGATGATGCTGGAATGCGTGTCACATCTGGTGGTAATTCCACTTTGGTATGTTTTATTTAATAATATACATTTTTGAGATATAATACTGAAGAAACTCCTTCGATTGTAATGACTGACTGATCTTAGTTATATCCTAATTTTCAAATTTACTTAATTCTACAGGACAAAAACTACTACCATTGCCTTTATTTGTTTATTTGAAATCCATGTGTAAAACTGCAATAAAAAACCTTGGTTTAAAATTTCTCATAAACTCTAAATCATGTGCTGTTAAAACTTAAAAGAAGGCGAATTTTAAGAACTAAGAATAAAGCGATTTTTGGTTGAGGATACAAAGAGTAGACAAATGACAGAATGACAAATTTTAGAAACTTGTAGGTCCTGCTCCTGGAATCGGACTTGCTTTTAGTCCTGGAAAATTAGAAAAAAAGGTTATAAATTACGACTCTACTCTCACCTACAGTGACATCTTTTTTAAACATACTAGTAAGGGCATTATTTGTCCTAGTCCTTATAGAAAATGGAAATGAAATCTCCAAATTTCCTCTTCGCATTCGGTCCCAGTTACATGGGTCCTACATGAATAACTTGGTGTCGTAGCCGTAGGTGTTACAGAATGTATTTAGCTTTTTCATCAAAATCTGTTCCCTCTTCATGCCATGCTACAATTTCTAGTCCTGAAAAGATTACGAAAAATGCTGGAATCTGACTAAGATTTCCTAATTGTTACCTCGTGTGCAACTAATTTAATAATATTATTAATATAATGATAATAATATATTCTCTTTTCAATTTTGATCGTGTTATTTGTTACAGGAAGTATACACAGAAGCCTCAGATCCTTCACTTTGCGTTTCATCGGATTCGACATTCAATTTAGCTGGTGGTTTTGCAATCTTTCCAGGCTCTGTATGTGAACCTACAAATGGTGCCCTAATCACCTTGACATTCAAATCCATGATGTCATATGTTAACGATTCAGATACTACCAAAGCATTTAACGTAACAGGTATACATTGTGTGTCAGCCACCTAAAAACACCCTTGTCTAAAATTTAATCTGAATAAAGTTTTTATTATTGCTTGCTCACTATATGTTTGATGCAGGCTATTTTTCTTGACTATGAATACATACAATGTGTAAAATGGCCAATCTAGAACTCTAAAATCCAAAAATTTGAATGAGTTGAGTGAAATGGTAATGTTTTTCTAGTGAGGTCATAAAAATCTGTTGTTCTTTAATTATATTTTCATTGGGGTGGCTCTTTGTAATTTTTTGTTTCACCGCTGCTAACTTGGGTGACCAGTGGAGCAAATTTCAGTGGGCCACAGACAAAGGGGTATTAAAAATTCACAATCTCACAACCTTCTAGGTTGACCCTTCCAAAAGCCCAAGAATGAGAGGGATCAGATCACGACTATGCTTTTATTCCGTTTCAAGAATAATTTTGTTTAATGATTGAAAAAGTTGATCAATGATTTAAAATCTTTCGTTGTTTCAGAATTTCAAGGACCCTGGTGATGGAAATTTTTAAGAATTGCCTAAGCCATATTTGTCACAATATCTGTCAGACATACTAAAAGTCTTTGCCATTTTTGATTGGCCTGTCAAAAAGTACCAGTAGGACTAGTAGCACATTTTTTGATTTTTTCATTTCAGACGAGATTCATTTAGCTTATTTCGCTAAAGACAGTCGATATCGCAATGGTTATATTGAACAGTTTCTGATCGATGGGGTCCGAGATGTGAACAAAGGACTGATGGATGACCCTGTCCGAATGGTATTCCCAGGTATGTGTTTCTTTTTCTCGCAAGCAATTTTATTTCGTAACAAAAATTCGAAAAGAAAGTTTTCGTGATTTCCAATGTGCTTTCGTGGGAAGGCAATGGTCGCTATTTTTTTGGGTATATCCAAAAAACGCTTTAATAACATTCAGACATCATATTGAGAATTCTACTCAAAGCTTACCATTTTCCTGTATAACTTTATAACATTTTGCACATTATATTTTTTGTAGGTCGAACTTTATATATGAAATCATATTATCACAATGATGGAAATATTGGTGAAAACTTTAATTTATGGAAACGAGTGCGAAATTATCATGACGTAAGGATAAATATTTTTATTTGATTGATTAATCAGCTTGATCCCACTGAGGTACTTTTCAAAGCTTTAGGTTGATAATGTCAAAACAACTACAAGATTATCTCAAGTACGTTTCTCTGACCTTGGAGATAATTATTTTATTTTTTGGACTTACCTGGAGGTCCGGATGAATCAACCTTCTTTGTCCGTTCGTCCGTTCGTTATTATCTTTTTTCGAAATTGGTTTATTAGTTTTTCTGATTTTTTTGCTTACAGATGGGTATTCAGAAATCCTCGAAATTTTTGAGAAAAAATATTTTGGCCAAAAAAAGGGTTATTTGGGATTTCCTGGATTCCTAAGTTTTTCGGATTTTTAGTAAGGGCTTTAAGGGGTTTAAGGGCTCTGACCATAGTGAAAAATCGGTTTTGGAATTTGAAGATAAAACCTTTTGTTTTAACCTTCTTGGCATTTTTAGGAACAGACTGCTTTTGAAAAATATTTTCTACTTAATTATTTCATGAGTAATTAAGAAATCAATGAAGCATGGACCTTAAAAGACGTGATAAAGACGTTAATCATATACTTTTTACAAAAAAAGTTTAATCTGGATGGGGAAAAGAGCTTTTTCCTTCGGACTTTTTCTGAATTATTCACAAATAGTTGTGTTATTTAAACTTTTGCGGAAAATATTTCTCATCAAATGCGTGAAAGTTATGACTGGTTTTATGTGAAAATTATGAGTGAAAAACTGATGAAAAACCACTATTTTCAAGATTTTGAGACA
>JAUJPO010045197.1:0-12058 GCA_032270745.1 Tiaropsis multicirrata
GGTTTGAGATAACGGTTATGATTGTGAAGAGTTCGCGATAACGAGCGTCGGTTGTAGTCATTATTTCAAAGAGAAAGTTGATAAATTCTTCAGTCTTTTCTGACCAATCAAAAGAATCTACTAAAGCCCGTCAGTTTTCTCATTAGAGTTGGGCATAGATAATCAGATTCATGAATATGGAAAAAAGAAACTTGATAAATGTATTAGAATTATACTTTAAAACGATACTGTTCCTTTATTTTATCTGTAAAAGTATTGTAATTTTATTTCATTTTGACGTAAATTTATGTTGCCTAGAAGAGATTGGTATTCAAACATTCAAACATAATTAATAATCTCTTTTTATTTGCCTATTTGGCAGCAGCTTTTGGACGCGTGGTCGTCATTTTTCATCAAAACAATTTTTCATTAGAAAACTTTTCAACGTTTCTTTATAAATCTTAATAAGGTCCACAATCAGTCTCATTGAGGTCCCATAAAGAAAATAAAAGCTAAAGGGACGTCTAATAGACGCCTCGAAGACGTCCAAACTGGTCCGTTCCCCGTCCAAGCGACGTCCATTTGGTCCATTCTTCGTCCCAGTGACGTCCATAACGGACGTCCGATTAGGACCAAAAAAACGGACGGGTTCCGTTTAATTTAGGCCGTCCCCAGGACGTCCTCCGGCCGTCCGCACCAGACTTCTTCTCGTCCAAAATGGACTTTGTGTGGACGTCCACAGGACATCTTGGTGTATTCGTGGCAAACATTTTTGAAATTGCAACACGGTGCACTTCATGCAGCCCACTCTGTCTTGTCTTGGTGATTCCTTCGGCAAAGGTAATATATTTATTGTTGTTATTGTCCTTTTTAAAAGTGAAGTCTTCAACTTTCATAGAGTGGTGCTCCTGACGGCCACAAAGTCCCAAGTGCTGAGTCAACTGCCACCACACTGTGTTAATTAATGACATTGGTGTTTTGGCACCCAATTGCCCAGAACTCCACAAAATTTCCTCTTCTTGATGAGACAAACTGTCCGCTTTATTTGGGCGTTTTCCCTTGCCATTTTCTCTCAACCATCTTGCTTTACCTTCGAGAACTGCTTTTGATGTTGAAAACTCTCTATCTCGAACGATCGATAGTGGATAGTTGTTGTTTTTGAGGTAGCGATCAATGCCAGAAAGCATGGTTGAAAGGGAGCCTGGTTCATAATCATCACCGTCATGTTTCTTTATTTCAGCATAAAATGTCTGAAGAAGTGAATCCAACTCTGATGGTGGCAAAAGCTCAATTTGTGATGGTGCGTTACGTAGTTCAGCCCAAGCTTGGTAGGCACGAATCCATTGATTTGTGACCACCGCGAATAACAACTCTAGAAAGATAGTTGTTACCTCGGGTTGTCTGCCAATGTATATAAAAAGGTAGAGATGTCTGAACCTCTATTTTATGTGTCTCCCCTATAATTGGAAAACTTAACCGGCAATTGCCACAGCAATCGTATCACTACTCTGCTCTACTCGAAATCATTGTATAGATAGTTGATAAAACTTTTTTGTTAAATCAGAATTGCCAGTAAGGCCGCGGTCACAAATAACTTGTGTTCGCGTCCGCCGACCGACCCACTTTTTGTCCAAAAATTCCGACACTTTTGAGTCGGAAAGTCGGTAATAATGTCGGAATTTTCTCTCTGAGCCGGCAGCCGAATATTGATCGGATGTCACCCTCCTACACTTTTCTCTAAAATACTTTTTAAACATTCCGCTTGAAAGAACTGTAAAATCATCCAGGATGGAGATCTGAAAACTAGCGTGAACCGTGAGCTTGCCAAACACGTTTTTTTATACTTTTTACTTTTGACTTTTTTCGTGGAAAAACATTCAAAGCTCGAATGATTTCTCAATCTGATGGAAGTCGACATTGGCCAAGCATTTTCCAAGAAATGGTTTCGATGTATCATTGCAAAAGGTGATGTTATCAACAAGGTTTGTGTTTTTTTCTTTTTATGTTTTCAGTTTTTGTTTAAAAAGCAAGACAGTCTATTACAGACATGTCATAGTGTTTGTTTTCAGACCTACATCTATGGACCCCTCTCTTTTGGTAGGCTGGGAACTTCAAAATGGCTCAATTTGACTGAAATTTTGCTTTTCTCAACTTCAGGTGAGCTAGAAATCTAAGAATCTCTGTAAAAGTGTATGTGTCTGTCCTGTTGTCACCTCAACACTTTGGGGCACGCTGGAGACTTGTCCGATTCCACTGAAATTTTGCTCACTTGCTCCTTAGGTAAATTCCTGGGGGTGTTTTTTTCATTGTTTCAAAATTTTGGTTTTTTTAGGGGTGCGGTCACTTATGTTTTAGCCTCAAAACAACGCTATAAACTTCAAGGGGCACGCTGGAGACTTCAAAAATTGTCTGATTTGGTTGAAATTTTGCACACTTGTTTCCAGAGTCAATACTTGGAGGTGGTTTTTTCATTTTGTCAAAATTTTGATTTTTAGGGGTGTGGTCACGTGTTTTAGCCTCAAAACAAGGCTATAAGCTTTGGGGCACACTGGAGACATCAAAAATTGTCCGATTTGGTTGAAATTTTGCACACTTGTTTCTAGAGTGAATCTCTCTGGAGGTGTTTTTTTTATTTTGTCAAAATTTTGATTTATAAGGGTGTGGTCACTTGTTTTAGCCTCAAAACAAGGCTAAAAACTTCCAGACACGCTGGAGACTTCGAAAATTGTCTGATTTGGTTGAAATTTTTCACACTTGTTTCTAGGGCGAATCCCTGGAGGTTTTTTTTTCATTTTGTCAAAATTTTTATTTTTAGGGGTGTGGTCACTTATTTTAGCCTCTAAATGAGGCTAAAAACTTCCAGGCACGCTGGAGACTTCAAAAATTATCTGATTTGGTTGAAATTTTGCACACTTGTTTAGGGTGAATACTTGGGGTGTATTTTACACTTTAACAAAATTCAAATTTTAGCACACAATGGTCACATTTTTAAGCACCAAAACGAGGTTGAGACAGGCTGGAGACAGCAAAATTGATCTGTTTTGTATAAATTTTTCATACTTTATCCTTGGGTAAATCCTTGTGAATCTTATTTCCATTTGTATTTTCGGGGTCTAGGGAGGAGTTTGTTATTATTAAATGCCTAACATTAGCAATTTGCTTTTCAGTGCCAGAATATTGGAACAAGATGGCTTCAAAACATTATTTCTGGTGTCGTTGAAGATCTTTGGGACTTGCTGAAAAATGATTTTGAAGGAGAATACAAACTTACACATACGTACACAGCACCGTTGATGAGCCCAGCAAACCAACTGAATTTTACAGAAACGCCTTTAAATTTCCCACTATCCATGGTACTTGAAAGTCGCTCCGAGCTGTGGTTTTTATTAACAAGCCGAAACGAGGAACCATCAATCGTTGTTCAAGCTCCTGCAAAGCCTTTGAAGACCATAGCAGATATTTTAATGCAAAATAGAGTAACTTTGGTCCCTCTTAAAAATGAGGACAACAACAAAATCAAACTTTATAATGACATCTTGAGGAACTTTAACATTAAGTCACCTAAAGAATCTCTTATTGAGTACAAAAAATTTATTGAAACTGTCACTGATTGTCTATGGGACATAAATTGTAACGAAAGTAAGTTTACTTCTGTTGCAGTTAATGGCCACTGCAAACCATTGCCAACTTTTTTTTCAATCATCTATAATGTGGAGTATCGTGAGTGGAGGAAGCAGAAAAAACCAAGACCAATGCTTAATCGTGAAAATTTGCTGTTATTAAGTAACAATCTGTTTGATCAACTTAGCTTAGTACGAAATTCAAAATCTATTAACCAAAACTTTTTTATCGCTTGTGAGGTGCTTGCTTCATCGTTAAGATCATATGCTGATTATCTTGAGCAATCACAGCAGAGAGTTGACATGAACAGAAAAACAGTCTCGGATTTAATTCCAGACTCTTTCTATACACCCCGAAAACCAGTTCCAATTGCAACGATGAAAAATGTCTACAAACCAGTTAATGAATTGCTAAAGGACAAAGAACTTTATGAGCCAGTACATCTTATTGGTGACTTTATACCTACTGACCGCAAAAAGCGCTATAACTACTTTGACCAACTGCAAATTTCACACAGGTATTAGTTAGTTATACAAATTTTGTTTTTGGTATGTTTTTCAGAACAGCTCAGAAAAACAATCCTTAAATATTTAAGGCTGTCTTAGCTTTACCCATAAACTCCAATGTATGTTTAATGTTCTGTCCAGTAAAAGTCTAGTATTTTGTGTGGCTTGTCTTCAAATATAGCTTAACTCTATTTTAGGGTTCAAATTTACAAGTTCAACTGTGGAGGTTCTATCGGCAACATAACTTTTGCATGGAAGGTTGGAGATGTCATTGATCAGATGAGACAAGTTGATGTCATTTCCAAAGTTCGTAAAATGGTTCCTCGGTTTGAAAAAGAAGCCATGGCAAGGGAAATGAGGCAGAAATTCTCTAAAATTACTGGCATCACACCAGCTGTCCGACGCAGTCTTGTTGAACATTTAACTGGTAAAATATCTAGGTGAGAAAGTTTGCACTTGTATTCTACACCCTAAATATTCTCATGTGAACATGTCTAATACTTATCTTTTGAATTGCTAATATCTTTTGCTTTATAACGATTGTCATAATTATTTTTCTTTGACGTTTAGGAACCTCACCTTACCTTGACTGTTGACAGAATACAACTTTTGACTATAGGTACAGTGACATATAGTAGTTAGTTCTTGTCATTTACAACACAAACAAAATTTATTAAAAAATTTGTGGGCATTTTTTAAAGACAAACTGTTATCTTAGTAATAAACTCTTTACTAGTAATTAAGATTTTATACAAGTGACGTTACTCTCTGACTTATACACTGACACTGACAAACATCCATCAAATCGAACTGCTCATTTTATCAATTATGATGGATATATTGTAGTTTTATGAAAGGGTCATGGAAATGAATTACAAACTTTTGTGATTATATCAAAATCTGAAATCCACCTTGGAAATATTTGTCGTCCAATTTTCACCCTGATATTCTTACAGAAGCTATTCATATAAAAAACGTTTATTTGATTTGATAGTTTTCATTTTATGTTTTCAGGAAAAGTGATGTAGACGACTTATTTGAAATTTACACCAGAATTCCCCTAGACGAAGAAGAAGATTTTATCTATGACGAAAGGGTTCAAAATGAGGGTCGCCCTGAAGGTGATTTCAAAGTTTTCTATGATGAGCTAGACAAACTATTGGAGGATTTTGTCAAAGCAGCAGAAGAGAGAAGAAAAGTAGAGTCAACGCACTTGCCACTCGCTGTATCTGTTCAGCAATTGATCAGAAAGGTATTATACAAAGGATCTGTACTCCTATTTTATATTCTTCTCGAAATTCACCAAAAAGTATTAAAGTGTCACTCAAAGGTTCAAAAAATTTTCATTTGAAATTATGCTTTTTCAATTTTAAAGAAACCCCAAGGTTTTTAATTCATTGTCTCACGTAATGTTTTTAAAAGTCTTTTATTGAGAATCATTTAATTTTAGGTAAAGCAGAGGCTGAAAGACAAAAGTGTTGATGTTGAAAGCATTGCAATACCATCAGTGACAACTCTACGCTATCAGTTCCTCCCCGGCTTTGAAAATCGCCATACTTCTGCCAGATATAAAGGTAGATTTGATGTTATTTTCAAAATTCAGCGTCGACAAATCAGAAAGGCTCACGAAGATTCGCATTATGTCAACGCTTACTTCAGGTAAGTTTCTACTTTTACTTCAAGTAAGCTCTCTTTTTCATTTCACCATGCAGTGGAGTTTTTATTAGTAGTTCCTCGGTTTTATACACGTTTTTTTCCTTAAAAGCATAGGGTAATTTTTGCTGAGCCTGGGTATATGCTTAAATTTCTTTTGTTCTGTAACAATAGATCTATTGTACAATAGATCTATTGTTTTGAAGCCAAATTCCCTCCCTGGTTATGCTTATAAATAAAAAAATGTGTACTCTACAGTAGTATTTTTCTCTTGATTTTCTAGGAACCTGAAAAGTTGGTGTGTTGCAAATAGAGAGTTAACAACACTCGTTTTTATGGACGACAAGGCCAAAGTGCCGATTGGGGAACCAGGAACACCAGAAGCTGCCACTGGCCACAACCGAAAGACTTTAACAAAGAAGAACATGGTTCAAGAATCATCAGATCACAACTATCACTTGGGTAATCTCACCCCATCCGTGAATTTAGTCTGTGATATACCAGACTCTCCAACAGCTTCTTTTTATTCTGGCCAAGTGTATGTTGGTATTAAGGATTCGATTTTCGAACAGTCTAATTGTTTGCGTCATGTGGTGGAATTGTTGTCTGTGTTGCGTAAGGAGAATGATGAATTGCAACCTATTATGACAATTTTCTCAGATGGTGGAGGAGACCATAACATTAAATTCCTTTATAACCAATGTATGTTGTTAGCACTCTTTAAATTGGGTGATTTTGATGTGTTGAATGCTGGACGTTGCGCCCCAGCGCAATCCTACATCAATCCAGCGGAAAGAGCTATGTCACTCTTGAACATCGGCCTCCAAGGAATGGCATTAGAACGCGATCATGCTGGCCCCTATGAGAAAACCATTACCTCATGTAAAACTATGAAGTAAGTTTGGTCAAAAAATTTTCTCAGATTTTTAGCGTGAAATACAATTGTGCAAATTTAACAAAGATTTTTTGAAGTCGTTTTTGAGCAATAAAACCTTTAGAATCTTAACGTTACCACTGACAAACTTTGGTCCTTCTAAAAAACAGTAACATTGTCAAGGTACTCAAAATACAGGTAGGTATATACTAACTCTTGCAATTTTTTTAATTTTTAGTGCACTAAGAACAAAAGGAAAGCAGCAGCAAGGTTTACAAGAAACGTACCTCGCCACAATTGAAACGCCCCGTCGAATTTTGAAACAAACATTTGAGTACTTGGAATTAAAAGGAAAATCTGTCAAAACTTTTGAGCCATGTTCGGAACAAGAAGATGTTTTGAGGGTTTTGAAATCTATTGAACCGCTGATAGACAGTGAAGAAGCAATCCCTCACTCTCAAGCAAAACTGAAGAATTTCCCATCCCTTCAGAAATACCTTAGTACACACATGACTGAAGGACTCTATCTTCTTCAGTTTAGAAAATGCACTGATAAATCCTGTTGTGTTATTAAAAGTAAGTACTCTTTTTGGCTTGTCCATTGAAGGGGCTCATATTGTGACTGCAAAGACTTTTATATTCCTCACTACTAAATGATGACCTAAAAATTTAAAAACCTTCAATTTCCTTGTGAGTTTTAGGAAACAACTGCAATTATTAACTCATTATTAGATGTTAATCTGTTAATTTTTTCCTGGAGAACCCAACTTCCATATTTATTACACCTCATACAATACTTTAAATTATTATTGCCTTTTTCTACAATAAGACCTAAAATATGAAAAGGTTTTTTTTAAGACGGCTAAATTTCAAAACTAATAAATCACTTTTTGTAACTCCTTGTAAGCTTGTGACATTTTCGTTTGTATTTTTCAGAACCATTACCACCCAAAGTTCCTGCTCCAGTGTTAGGTCCAGAGAAGCAACATTACTTACCTTTTGAGATGACCTATGGAAAATTCCCAACAACTGAAAAGGACTGCCCATCACTAAACGTCGGAGGGGCAAAGAAGAAGAAAGAAGAACCTGGTCACCAATTTCTCGCCAAAAGGGTTGTATCTGTTCTGAAATGTCATCAATGTGACAAATCCAGATGCGTATACAGTATGAATTGTGCCATCACAACATCAGGACAAAGATTGTTAGAAGATCTTATTTACTCATGTGGCATGACCCTTCCTTCTTCCGTTTTATACGTCAAACGAGATTTGAAATGCAATATGCAAATCGAAAATGCATTTTACAGCTCCCGACCTCCAGAAAATTACATTTGTAACCACTGTGGCACAGAGGACTTTGATCTCAAAGCATATAAACTGCTACGCAAAAAGTATAAGATAGTCCACCCATCCTGCTCTCATTGTAAAGATCAAGGGAAAAAGGAAACATTGATCCACGAATTAAAAGTCAACAAAAGCAAGTCTGCAAATTTAAAACCTGCTGCATCCACCTCTAAAAGCGCACCAATCGTCATAGACGCTGATAAGTCTACTCCTGCGCCTGCTACTACATCAGCTGTCCCAATGGATGAGACAGCAGTCGAGTTTGTGATCACCGAATCCACTCCTCAGTCAGGGGGTCAATCTACACTCACAAATTGGATCAACAAATCTCGTACAAAGTCAACTGCTAACGCCCATGTTGATTCATCAACCACAACCACTGTTACAAAAATGTCTTCAGTTACATCCGAAATGTCTTCAAAGTCAACTGCTAAGTCAGCTGAAGATGTACCTACCACAGCCACCGTTACAAAACCGTCTTCAGTTGCTTCTGAAACGCCGTCTTCGTCACAGTCAACTGATAAGTCTGCTTCTTTAGATGCACCTACCACAGCCACGGTAACAAAACCGCCTTCAGTTGCTACTGAAACGCCGTCTTCGTCAAAGTCAACTGATAAGTCTGCTTCTTTAGATGCACCTACCACAGCCACCGTAACAAATCCGTCTTCAGTTGCTACTGAAACGCCTTCTTCGTCAAAGTCAACTGATAAGTCTGCTTCTCTAGATGCACCTGCCACAGCCACCGTAACAAAACCGTCTTCAGTTGCTACTGAAACGCCGTCTTCGTCAAAGTCAACTGATAAGTCTGCTTCTTTAGATGCACCTGCCACAGCCACCGTAACAAAACCGTCTTCAGTTGCTACTGAAACGTCTTCATCAAATAAAGAACCGCATAAAAGATCGAAGCGTCAAGCAGCTACTAAAGAACAATCCCAATCAAAGCCAAGCAAGAAACCCCGAAGTAAAGATGGATCTAATAAGGGTTATGTATGTCCGCTATGCAAACAGGAAGACCCCCCTGGTTGGGCTAAAAGTACTGGTTGGTGTGACTGTGATGTTTGTCTAGTATGGGTACATCAAAAATGTGCAAAAAAACACTGGACACATGTACGCAATGCTTCCTGGCTTTGTCAACAGCATGCTGATTCGTATTCTGATTAGATTTTGGTTGTAATGGTGTATGCGTTAATTTGAAATTTTTAGATAAACGTACCAGTAGTTCTTTGAAGTCATGTTCTATCTTTGGTTTGGTATTTTATTGATCTAATAGTCTACCCAAATTTTTGTTAATGCTTCAGATCGTTTTCCAAGCTTAGGCTTTATACCTTTTTTGTACATTTAAAGTATATTTTCATGGAAGAAACCGTTAATAGCGTCTGTAATTTCTCTCGTAATTAGCACTCTTTAGGGGTGATACATATAGTTGTCAAGAAAAACTTGTGCTCCTTCCCTTCGGGTAAATATGTTTTGAAATGAAAAAACACTAAAAATGACGTCATAAACCTTAATAGACATGCTTTTGCTTTACCCTTTCTCCCCCTTCACGATGTACGTTCTACCTTAAGTGAAGAAATTCTGGCAGCCTTTTTCACAATTTACCCCCTAAAAGAATGGGTTTTTCACCCCGATTTTGGATCTAAAATCACTTCTAGCCCCTTCGGGCCTTTAAATTCAATGCTAAAAGACCGTCATCCACCAAATTGTCAAAATAAAATTTCGTATGAAAAAAACTTCGGCCAAACGCCAAATCGAATTCCAGTTAAAATTTCTTCCCCAAACACACAGTTAATGGGAAAAAGTTTCTGCAGACATCGAATTATTCGAAATTATTAGCCATTTTTTAAACCTTCATAAACATCACTGGGCGCTCTTCCTGGTTCCCCCCAAGACACAATAAATCAGACAAGTGAATTTCTTTTGATGTTCGACGTTTTCTTTTATTCTTTATAAACTTTCTGTCATCTGTCGTTTCAAATCCTGATAGCTTGATGGTTCGAATGTTCGTCATCATATGCCCGTCCGTCCTTATAATGTCTTTGAACATTTAGTGTTTGGCAAGGATTGTAACATGAAAAGAAAAAATCATATAAATAACGTTAAGCCCAGCGTTCATTACGCCTGTTCGTAAGACTTATTTTATGAAAAGTAAAAAAATCCGGATTTCCGACTGAAAAGACCTTTCCCCGACTCAAATTTGGAAAACCTCAAATTTCCGACAATTCCGACTGCCGACCGACCGACCGACTCACTTTTTGGAGTCTAAACGGACGCGAACACAAGTTATTTGTGACCGCGGCCTAACGCAAATTCAGTTAATGCAGAGTCTTCAACAAACCTTGATGCCACCTGCACAACCCTTTCGCAATGCTAACAGAACAACTCCTTTCAGGTATTATTTTAATCTGGGAGGAGGAGGCTCATTTTTGCCTGAGAGCTAAGCGAAATGACCAGAAACAACGACTCGCGGTGCAGGATGAACAAATCAATTCAGATATTGTATGATGCAACCAATTGCTAGTTTGCTCGAGTTTTCATTGTTTTCAAAGGCAGAGATGTCTGAACCTCTATTTTATGTGTCTCCTCTATAATTGGAAAACTTAACTGGCATTTGCCACAGAAATCGGACCTCTACTCTGCTCTATTCGAAATCATTGTATAGATAGTTGATAAAACTTTTTTGTTAATTCAGGATTGCCCGTAACGCAAGTTCAGTTAATGCAAAGTCTTCAACGAGCTTTTGATGCCATTTGCACAACCAGTCGCAAGGCCAACAGAACAACTCCATTCAGGTATTATTTCATAGAATAAAATGGTGTGTTGCTCGATTAATATGTATGTTCTTTCATAAGTATAGGAGACATTTCTTTTTGGAGGGGGAGATCAATTATTAGAGAGAGGGGTCTTGTTTTGCCTGAAACCTAAGCAAGGCTTACCCTATGGGAAGTTCCATGTCCACGTCTCAACTTAACCAAATTGAACAGCTCAATTCAGGTATTGATTGATATTAAAAGTTTAAAACTTTTGCTTGATGCAAAACTCTACTTCTCTATGTGATTAATTTGCGAGGGGTTTAGAGAAAGTCATATCCAAAATAAAACATACTCTATGCGGTTCATTCACTTGCAAAGAATTAAGAGGAAACTCTATCCTAAATGGTACAATGAACTCTAAGCCGTTGGGTTGCGAAAGATTTACAGGAAATTCTTAAGTGACACAACTCTCTATATGAGTAATTTGCGAGAAGTTTAGAGCAAATTCTACCATTTAATTCACCTCCCTTTTCTCAATGTTACAATGCTCTGAGTGGTTGATTTGCAAAAGATTAGGAGGAAATTCTATCCTAAATAATATAATTATATATTGGGTACTCATATTGGTTAATTTTCGCTATATGGAGTAATTTGCGAAGGGTTTAGAGAAAATTCTATCCCAAAAAATACATACTCTTATTGGTTAATTTGCGAGAGGTTTAGGGAAAATTCTATCCTCTACTCCCCATTATTTAGGATAGAATTTTCAAAATGAGTACCCGATATATTAATTCTATTGTTCAGGATAGAATTCCCCCCTCTCCAATTACTCCATATAGAATTCTATTATTTAGTATAGAATTTTCTCTAAACCCCTCACAAATAAACCAATTAGAGTATGTACTTAGCTCACCATCGCGAATAACAACTCCAGAAAGATAGTTGTTACCTCGGGTTGTCTGCCAATGTATATAGAAAGGCAGAGATGTCTGAACCTCTATTTTATGTGTCTCCCCTATAATTGGAAAATTTAACCTGTACTTGCCACAGAAATCGTATCACTACTCTGCTCTACTCGAAATCATTGTATAGATAGTTGACAAAACTTTTTTGTTAAATCAGAATTGCCAGAACGCAAGTTCAGTTAATGCAGAGTCTTCAACAAGCCTTGATGCCACCTGCACAACCAGTCGCAATGCCAACAGAACAACTCCATTCAGGTATTATTTGATAGAATAAAATGGTATGTTGCTCGATTTATCTGTGTGTTCTTTCATAAGAAGAGTAGACGTTTCTTTTTGGAGCGGGGGGGGGGGGGGTGAATTTTTATAG
>JAUJPO010045208.1:0-16759 GCA_032270745.1 Tiaropsis multicirrata
TAAGAAGGAGAAGGAGAAGGAGGAGGAGAAAAGCCGTTTTAACAAATATTTCCTATAAGTAGGAAATATTTAATAATTCATGTGAGCACTGTGGGTTTCAAGTTTTCGCACACAACGAGTTCAAACGTAATTTTATAACGTGATAAAATAAATTTTGCATAACATATTACGTTAAAGCATAACATACGTGACATTGATTTTATGTAAGATTCATAACCACTTATTATCTTATTACACATATTACAATATATGAGGTTATAAGGTTACGCGTTACAAAAATTCGTGATAAATGAAAACAAATAGATAAGGTATTTACATAAAACTATTTATTATTCTGACTTTTAGATCATTTATGATTCATTATCAGAATACTACAGTTACCTGCTTGGGTCCATACATACAAAAATACATTTTTACGAAAAATAGCATATAATTACCTCGGTATCTTTAAATCAATAATTATCAAAATAATATCATAACTTTCAATGCATTCTTTTAGTTCAAACAACGGTTCCAAAAATAATTAGAGTTATTAAACTTCGACATTGTCAGAGGAAGATCCAGTGAGTCTCCATTCAATTTAGCCAGCTGGCCGGCGTGAGAACGCGTTTCGTATTCTGTTCTGTGTAGCAGAAGCGAAGCCAAATTCAGTTCAGGAAGAACGTCATCTCTTGGTTTTCTATTTTTGTGCCATGTTACTTTTAGCAAAAATGTGGGGTTCAGTCCATTTACAACCTTTTCAGCATCTCTACTTCGTATTTTAAGTTCTGATTTTCAGCCATCATTTTCTGAACATACAATTTCAATTTAATGTTATCGCCTTTCAAATTACTGACATTTTTCAAAACCTCCATCTCCTTTTTCCGCCTGTCTTCGCGCGATTTGCGCGCGGCTTGGTTATTCTTTCGTCGTTTCTCCCAGTAATCGTTCGTTTTTTTATCGGCTGCTACAAATGTGCGCGGATTTTTACGTCTTTCTAGAGGTTTGGGGTCGTATTTGTACGAACGTTGCTCTCTGAGGAGAGCGTCGTTGTCCCAGAGACTTTTTAAAGGCGTTCCATCTGGTTTGTAAAATTTCGCTAAAATATTCGATTTCTTCATCTCAGTGATCGAATCATACCTATTCGCAGCGGCATCCAACATGTTATTGTTTTGGTCGTAGTGACCCGTCGGCGTGGCCCCGACGCCGCCGTAGGTGCCACACGGTGTATAAAAGTCGGAACTGATCGGTTTATCGTAAGTGTACGCAGACGGTTTTGCAATTTCTTTGTCGTTGATTTTATCGATCATATCTTTAACGTATTCGTTGGATGAATAACCGTCAAAGCATTTGATGTTTGAACAAGGTGGACCCATATCGCTGTAATCTAAAACGCCCAAATTTGTTGTGCCTCCCTCAACTGTGGGGTTGTTGGTGTAATTGTTGTTGTTATTGTTGTAGTCGAGTTGTGCAACAGAATTGTTGTTATTGGTGTCACTGATGTTGCTATTTGTGTTGTAGGCTAAGTAATCTTGATTGTTTGAAGCTAAAAAAATAAAATCTTAATTTTAAAATAAGCCAAAATTTCACGTTAAAAAAAAAGTTATCTTAAAATTCTACACGAAATTAATTAAAATTGTTGACAGAAAAACACCCAAAATTTAACATAATTCTTTAAAATCGTATGAATAATCTACATTTCATAACAAATTATTTGAACAATATTTTAGCCATACATAATGAACGAAGTGTACTGAGCAATTCTGTTCGTTTAAAAAGCGCATATACGTATATACGGTGACACTTTGACAGAAAGATTCGGTGACCATTTTATTTTAGAAAAAAGGGTGAACTGTCTTTTTTATATTTTGTTTCAATAACGAAAAGGGAATCTTTTGTCAGTTTTTGAACACGCGATGTCCCCCTTATTTTTATGTCATAAAAAGCAGATAAAATATGAACCTTGATTTTTGATTTTTCTACACGCACGCTATCTCATAAAAACAAATGAAATAGAGAACAACTGACTTCATTTTATTGTTTGATCACACTCAGATTAAAAGCGATTAAAAAATAGGGAAATTAATCAAAAGCTCAAGATCATTTTTAAAACTGGACAATTTCGTTGTCCGGCCACGAGCAAACAGCGGGTGGATTCCGCTGTCAACATTGTCAAGCGAGAAAATGAACTGTGGCTAAAACACACTATTCATATGACATAGTGGACAAAAAAAGCGGACAAAAAATATTGCCTAAAATTCAATTAATTTTCAGCAATTGAGTACCTTCAAAAACTTCAAAAAAACTTTTATGTTTAGCAAAAAAACATCTGAACTGTCTGTGCATACTAACTTCTATTCTTAAATTAAACTTAAAGTTTTTAGCAGCTTTCCCTCATTTATACTAAATAAAGCCACGTATGCATAGAAGATACGTGCTGGTATGAAGTCATGTCCCTCTCCGAAAATATTTACGTAGAATATCGAATGGTTATTGTTCACTGTAAATTGATAACTAAAACTTCATCTGCTAAACGTTTCAAAACTGATGAAAGGTTTCATCAAAAGCAAGGTCAATGTTAGCTAGGACACACCAGTCACTTCTTTTAAATTATGATATAGTGGCTGGGTTGCAGTGAAAATTCCGAAATGGAATTCTCGGCTAAAATTGATCTTTGTCGCTGGACTTTTTTACTATATTCATCGGCTAAGAAAAATATCAAAATTTTGTTTTAATTTACGAAAAAAGAAATGCAAACAAGAAGTTGGCGAAATTTGATTCGGATTGGTTCTTTTATCAACTATCGGGAATTTAAACTGACTGGTGCAACCATGCTACTTTTTCATCAGAATCATAAAAAAAAAGAAGTAGCAGGGTCTCCATGCTAGGACAATGTTAGACAAAAGGTCAGCTATTACTATGCCAACGGACCCTTTTCAAAAGCATTGAATTAAGAGGGCAGTTATACTGTGTTTCTGCTATTTAAAAAAAGTCTTCAACCTTTTGTTCCACGTTGGAGGATGAAGCTCCAAAGTATGAAATAGTGATATGTAAAATGAAAATATGCTTCACTTACCCTGATGGTGATGTTGCAGATTCCCAGGATCTGTTGCATATTCTGTCCAATACCCTTTTTGTGTTGCAATCATTGTATTATATCATATACCCAGTCGTTGGGCCCTTCCAATATACAACCCTTGTATAATTTCACTGTAGTTGATACAAAAAAAGAAAAAGAGATTAACTTTTCATCCTTTGTTTTTAATTTCGTAACAAAATTATTTTTCCTTTTGAAGTTGATATAATTTCCCCTTTTCACGATTTTTTTTTTCTTTCTTTATTATTCAAGAAAATGATTATGTTTTATTTTTCAATAATTATGAATTATGAAAAAAATAATGCATAAAATGTCGTGATTATTATACAAAAAATAACGAAAAGAAAATCGCCTTAGAAAGCACTTCATGCAAAACTGTTTGTTTCATTACGTGCAAATCGCGTTTTTGCACAGCACCATGCATAAGGGTGGCGTGACTTCGAACTGAGTGAAATATCATTTGCGTGATGTTTTTGAATCGAATTTTATGTAAGGTAATTTTTTGTACTAACAATTGTATTATCAAAAAAAATTCACAAAATACAAAAGACAATAAGAAAAAAAAAATTCATCAGCGTCCTAGGCGATTTCAATTTAATAAAATTAAGTTGGTGGTTACAAAACGCATGCGTGACATTAGGGGGATAAAAAAATGAAAAATTACTATTAGAGAGATAAAATTTGCAAGCAATAACAAGGTCATTTTCTGCATTACTCCTTCAAAATCCATTAAAACTTTTAAAAACTTCAGTAAATTTAATTTTACCTCCTTAATATTTGAAACTGTTATCTCCACAAGACACGAAGCACGTTAGCACGAGATAGGTGTTTTACTTCTAAAATCTTTTGATCTTTGTTTTTCTCTCGACTTCACATCATTCGACAGTCAATTTGCTTTAGTGACAATTTCTCTATTTCATTGTTATGAATTATCAGAATTTCGAAGTCACGAAACGTTAATTCTTTTGTCTCCTTAGGTCAAACAGGATCAAGCATTACACAAAGCCCATAGAACATCTTATACAACGTGTAAAAGATAACACATACTACAGCACAAGACGTTATGAATCACTTTTTATGCAATGAAACATAACTCAAAATTTGTTGAAAAAAAGTTATGCTTGTAGCTGTACTGGGTGGGACAATTATTACAAATGTTTTAAAATCATAACATGAAATTATTCAATTTACAATCCTGGTAAAAAAATATAAAATATCTGTAATTAAAAATTGCCTCAAAATAGAATATTGTATCATTGTAATTGAATTATTTAAGACACAAGATTTTTCTCTGAAACCTTCATCACCCTTTTTTCTGTAGAATTTGTATATAATTTTTTTAAATCAAAATAATTTCCAAAATTTAAAATGAAGTTTAATGCTAGTTCAAACGTGAACAAGGAAAAAATGCCTTAAAAAAAGAAGGAGATAGTGAATTGATTCAAGCAAATTGTTGCTTCAAACACCAGTGATAATGGCAATAAAAAATTACCAATAAAAGTTTGGTAACCAATCAATTAAAGCGGTTTTATCAATTAATTTTTGATTGGTGGTCGATACAAAGCAATCAAGAAAGTCTTTAAGAATCATTAGTGTAATCAAAAAGGTATTTAGTTGTTTGTTATTGAGCAATTAACACAAACAAAAATTTGCGAAAATAGTTACAACAAATATACAAATTATTCTTAATTTCGTGCTTACCTCAAATGAGGATTTTTTTATAAAACGTTCTGATATGGTGATGGCCCAGCCAGAACAGAGTGATTCCTAAAAAGTTAAAAGGGTCCCCAAAATTATTTAAAAGTATTTTCAAATTACGGTACTAATTTTTTGAATAAATTATTTTTTTGAGAAAAGAAATTGTGATCTTTTCCAGGTAGCGCATACTGATATAAAAAATAATTAAATGTGAGTAATAACTCATTTTTGATTGAAAATATATTATTGGTGTTCGAAATTTTCTGGATTGCATTTTGTGTAAAAGCTACCCACAGTCTTTTGGTAGTTTTGAAGACAGCTTTTTGTCTAAACAAATGTTTGGGACCAAATTTAATCTTTGAAAAGGTACCTTTTATCAAATTTTGAAGTATTTTTTTTTGCAGTATCAAATTCAATTTTCTCTGAATTCACTTTAGGTCAGTCAGTGAAGGAAAACACGTAAAAAAGATTTACGGCCAACTTCGTACAATTATCACTCAACTCATAGCTTATATTATTTTTATTTTATAAGAACAATTTTATAAGAACATCGAGCCTCAGATTTGGTGGTAATTTCTACCAAAAACTATAAAACTTACCCATTTGAGCTTGCCAATTTTCCTAATGAAAACTTAGACCAAGGGAAGCATTTTAGGCATATGATTAAGGGTTGGGCGAGGTGAGAAATTTGAGAAAATGTTGATCAAAGTTATGAACATCTGAGCCTCACTGCACACTGGTTCTTATAAAATAAAAATTGTGTACTGATAGATCCCATAGAAAGTAAAGAAAAAAGTGAATTTCAAAACTAATATACAAATATGTCAAGGACAATGGAACACGCTAACGTTCGTGACATTCTCAAACAATACACTTTGAAAAAAAAAACATAAAAAAATCAATTTAAATGTTCCACCTAGAGTTTACCGAAGCGTTTAAAACGGGCATTTAATGTATCTTCATAAGACGTCATGGATGTTAGCTGGATGTCGATGTCAAGGTTCTGATAAACCATTTCCTTTATAGCGCTGAAAGTGATTTCATATTTTTTTTCTTGAGAGCTAGCTGAATTTCAATGCACGCAGAAATTGTATGCACTGGTATTTAAATTCTAAAAGTAATATAAGCGGACTGAAAGCGGTACAAAAATTAGATGAATTTAACGGCAAAATAGTACAAGATAAAACTGAAAGATCATGGGTAGTGAACAGAGAAATGAGAAAGATGGATGTGGCGGCGTAGTTACGAAAACTGAACCTTACGACAATCAAAATTACGACGATGTCAATAGCGGTTACGACTTCAAAATGATGATGCGCGACAAACGATCGCATAACAACCGACATTATAAATATAACCCGAAACCGTTAGGGAAAAAGAACTCGCGAAAATTTGTTGACGAGGACAACAAAACGGAAGAGTATTGGCAGAAACGCATTAAAAACAACGTGGCCGCGCGCAAGTCGCGCGAAGATCGACGGCGCAAGGAGTTAGAGACTTTGAATAAACAGTCTCATTATGAAAAAGAGAATTTACAGTTACGCATGCTGGTTGAGAAGGTGCAAGCTGAAAATCAATACTTATTGTATGAGATCACGCTATTGAGGGAGGAAAAAGGTTGCCCCAAATTTTAAATTGTAAAATTGTAATGTCTATTGTCTTATAATCTTTAGCTACATTTTGTAAAAAAATATTTTTCAAAGTTTATAATGTTGATTTCTAGGCGATTTTTTGGCCCATGTTTTATACACCAATTTAGAGATTTTTCTAAAAAAAAACAGGTTAAAAGTCTTTTATGTTAATCTGATCTGAAGTATATCTTGAATATCGATTTTATATCAACTTTTGACGACGATTTCTAAGTACTATATACTTTATTTCCTGGGCCTAGCTGTAAATTGTGTTTAATAATTTTTGTACTACTTTAATAATTTTGTCAGTTCTTTCCATTTCATGCTCTTAATGTTTGTTATACAGTCGAAGCTATAATTAGCGGACACCCTAAAAGGCGGACAGCTCTGATTAGCGGACAGATTTTTTATCCGAATTTAGAGCTTATATTACAAAACGTTCCAAAAGGCAGACAGCTCCAATAAGTGATGGTGTCCGCTAATTAGAACTTCGACTGTATCTCTACTTTGAACAGCAGCCCACAAGCGACGCAGCGCAAAGCAAAAACTTTGATTGCTTCATTTTGAGCTGTTTTAAAAATAATCAAAACAAAAACATTTCTTTGTGTTTGAAAATGGTAATCTTTTTTTAAATTGTCAAAAAATCTACAAAATGTTACATATATTCAAATTTATAAAAATGTTAAAGTGGGTACCAAAAGTTCAAACTCAAATGGTTCGGGTCAAATGGTAATGTTTTTCCAGCTGGGTCACACTGGGATGACCATTTTCTCCACTGGGGCAAAAACAGCTGTTTTTGAGCAATTTTTTGACTGGAGTGCCCAGAGGAGGACCCTAGTGTGTCACAGAGACAGGGGATGTCACGTGCTACTAATCCAAACCATTATTAACATGGGTTCTGAATATTTTTGTCTAAAGGTTCCTTTCTTAATAAAAGTTCTTAAAATACTTTTAAAACTGAAGTAAAGGTTTTAATTTTGTCATCAAAAAACAAATCATTGTTTGTTCTGAATGGCCATGTATTTAGCTACGATCAAGACACGCCCATCCCAGACGCCCAACAACATTTTCATTTGCTCGATATGTTTCTCTGATGGCCTGCGAATCGTCGCTACTTTCTTCATCTTTGCAATAAAATTTTCAATGGAATCGATACACGGAATACCTTGATGTTGCCAATGTTCAACCAGAGGTGCAGCATCGTTCAGAACCTCCGAAATGGCCATGAAAGTCTCTTTCATGGATTGGATTCGTGGATTGCCAAGAGACAAACGTTGGATGCGACTTAATAGGTCATTGATGTTACTAAAAACCTTTCGAAGTTGGTGGAGTTCTTGTGGAGTTGTGAAAGAATCTTGTGGTGGAAGCATATAGGAGATTTTAGCAGAAGGTAAATGATGATTGCCAGAGATGGCGGTAGTATTGATTTTTTCTCCATTCAGTTTTGCAACAGGCTCCTGTGGTGGTTCTTCCTCAGTTATGTCCTCCTCCTGTGAACGATTTAGTAAACAAGTTACGCAAAAATATTTATGACTGGCACGTATCATCCAATGGGCTTTTCCAGGAAAAATCCGTATAGGATATCCACAGGGGGGTTGGAATTTTTCAAAA
Organism: Tiaropsis multicirrata; assembly: GCA_032270745.1. Classification (NCBI taxonomy): domain Eukaryota; kingdom Metazoa; phylum Cnidaria; class Hydrozoa; order Leptothecata; family Tiaropsidae; genus Tiaropsis; species Tiaropsis multicirrata. Next base: position 8,017 of record JAUJPO010045208.1, read on the forward strand.
TCCTAGGATATCTAGAGGGTAAGAATCTGAAGACCAAGGATATCCAGAGGGGCTGATCTTAAGAAAAATCCTCAACAGAATTTTCTTGAAAAGCCCAATAAACAGTGTAGTAAATTTTATTGGGAAATATTGGAAATTATTGGAAGAAACACGTTAATTCCACAGTGGGTCTTAAAGGCTACGTTATGGCCCGAAAGTATGATTGTCATAGCACCCCAAGAATCTATTTAAGAAATTCGAAAAAATGTTACCTTGGAAGCAGCTTCTTGGATATCTTGGTCTTTGATGATATTTTCATCCATATCTTTTGATGACGTGTCATCGTCATATAGAAGTGTGATAATCGTTTTCATCATACCTTGGTAAGAAAAGATTTCCAAAAAGTTCGAAAAATTATTCGATATTTGCGTGGCGATCTAAGCCTTGTCTGTTCACAAACCCGGTACCTTAGAGGGGAATACTTCGTCGGGCAAATTTTTCGTCACTTTTCCCCGACGAAATTATCCCTTTAAGGTATCTACACGGAACATTCATACGCTCATTGAGAGTCTTTTTCAAACTTGGTAAATTAAAAATTAATTTTCTACTACATTCGCAGAGACTACTGCGCGGTAAATTTAAACAGCAAAACAGACAACCTGCACGGAGTATACTAACAAACGATAAACGTCAGGTATACTCTGGTACAGAATGATCAAAGCCTTGCGACCTCTCCTCAGAAAGGAGGCGACGCCCTCAACGCCCTCTTAGTCTTTTAGCGACGCCCTCAACGCAATGTCCCAGCAGACATACCACGTTATTCCAAAATTGTTTCAACGCCAAAATAACGTTCTGGAATTGAAACAACGTTTTTGGACGATATTGCCCAAAATGTAACCGTATTATAACTGCACATTTAGCATTTCAAATCTTAACTTATGAACTTTCACATTACCTCTGATCTTTCCAGCAACAAGATGAAAATCTTCCAAATATGTAACATGGTAGTTGACGTGTGTCACAATGATGCTTTCACAAAGTTTCTGGAAATTTGAAAACTGAACAAGCAGATCGTCCAGGAATGGAACCTGTCGAAGCTTCATCTTCTCTATTTCCAATCTGACTCCTTCAGTATTGAATTCCTCGTGCATTTTGCGGACCAGATGTTTGACGTTGTTGACATACGGTACGCCTTGGTTATTGCGATCAAGCTTGAAAATTGCCGTTGAGAAATTTTGCATGGCCAAACAGAAACGCTGATAGATTCCTTTCATTTGAAGCATGGCTTCAACATGGCCATCCAAATCAGCCAGTTTCCTTAACAGATCATTACGGTCTTGACGTAGTAGTTTGATGCTTCTGTATGAGAACACATCCCCTTTTATCTGATCATCTTCATCAGTTTTAAGCGCAATCAATTCTCTAGCACTGTTGAGAGGGGACACGTCTTCACTACGTGGCGTCGTTCGCGGCGTAGTGGAGCCTTAAAACAAAAAGACAAGGAATTGTGAAATTGCTTTTCTTGTGGAGATTTCTGTATTAGAGACAAGATTTGAAGAAAACAGTTAGTTATTCAACAGGGCAGAGATTACTTGTTCAGCAACACCCAAAAGAGAGTTGAGTACCAATTAATATGAAGGTGAAAAGTTGAAAATACCTGATCGTGATGTTGAACGTTGCAATTGTGTTGCTTTCTTTTGTTGTTGTTGTTTGTTGTTGTTATTATCTCGCGGACTTTTCTTATTGTTTTTAGTAGTGGGTATGTTGAGTTGTTCAACCTCCGCCATTTTCAAAATTTAGTTCTTTATAATATTGTGAAAGTTATGTCAAAACTAAATGCCACTCTTTGCCTCCGTTATAAAGGAATCTTTGTATGAGAAATTTGTCTACGAAAGAAATATGTCAAGTGACCGACGACCAAACACCACAGTCTTGGACCACAGTCGAAATGTAAAAGAAAGGAAAATTTAGAAGGATGAAGTAAAAATGTTAAATTGGAAAAGTCGTAAAAAATAACATTAATAAAATATTTTGATGAAATAATTCTATAAATAATGACCAATTGTTGCAATGATTTTGACGATTGACAATTTTTAGATATACATTTAAACCGCAATTTTATTTCGAAAAGGAAAAGTTATTTAATAATTCAAAAGCTTTTAGAAGATGAGTAAATAAGGCTATATCGAGACAGGGGGCGAAAAGTATGCTAAATTTGTATGATTTTGTTTGAATATTAATTTCTAAATAATCTAAATTTATTTACGATTGTAAAAGTAACGCGAACAAAATAATGTCTCTTTGATATAAAATTTGATCAAAGATTCTATTAAGGTATGTCATCACCTTCGGAATCAATTTTTGAAGCTTTTGATCTTTTCATCGATAACTCGTGATGACGTAACATTTACTAGTATATATTAAAAGTTTATATTTTCAGAGAGCTTATGAAATTCTACATCTAAGTTTGGCAATTTTTGAGAAACGGAGAGAAAATGATTTAGATACAAAAATTTACGAAAAAAAACAGACACAGTCAGCTTCTAAGAGTCCCAAATCCCCTTAGCCAAAGATATTTGGGAAATCTTTTCGTGGTCATGTTCCCAAGATATTAAAGAAAAATACTTTGCCTCCTTTTTTTTCTCTTATACCCTCAATCTAAAGATATTTGCTGTGAAAGTCAAATTTCGTGCTTTGGTTCCTTTTTTTGACGTTTAACCCCATATCTCAAAAAAGAAGATTTAAAAAAGATGAGGCAACGTAACTCTTTCGACTCGAAACCGAACAGTCACAAATCGGCATCCTTATGAACTGACAAATTCTCCGCATGTCAGCCTCCGATATAGAAATTTTAGTTTGCTTTGAAACTGCATTTTTAATTGACTTTGCTTTAGAATTGCAAAAATGACGGTTTCGGTTACTTTCTTAGCCTTAGAGGAGAAAACTCAGAGCAAGCTTTCTCATTTGTTAAATTCTTTTTAACCCCAAAACCTTTTTTATGCTGTGGTATAGAATGATTTATAAATGCTCAAAGAAGTGTGATCAATGAAATGTGACCCCAAACCACCCGAATATCGTGTCATGGAAATTTCTCCTTCATACTAAAATATATCTAAAAGTAAAAATTAAAATTTCATTGCAAAAATAACAGACGAGCTCGTAGCTTCAGTAACAAATCACTATAGAAACAAGTATAGCCCCAACATAACTGTTACATGAATATTTTAAATCTGGAAAAGAAAATATCGTAGATTTTATGGCTTTTAAAAGTTTAAAGCGAGTACTCAGAGCGTGAGAAGAGATATTTCCCAATAAAATATGAAAAGAAACAAACGTATGAAAATCGTGAAAAAATAATTCCAAATAATTCAAATATGTTATCTTTTTTAAAACTTAAAATAGAAAAATTCACTGATACAAAAATACTCTATAAAAAATTGTCAATTTTGTATTTAAAATTTTTGAAAAATATAAAATAAGATATAATTCATAATTTCTAAAAATAATCTTGCACGAGAATGATTACAATAGTCAGTCGAAGCTCCAATTAGCGGACACCATCGGGAATTTGACTTGGTGTCCGCTAATTGGAGCTGTCTGTCTTTTGGAACGTTTGGGAATATAAGCTCTAGATTCGGGGAAAAGAATCTGTCCGCTAATCAAAGCTTTTGGGGTGTCCGCTAATTGGAGCTTCGACTGTATACAATTATAATTTAGTTGCATTGTTTTATGTGTGTCATGAATGTATGTATTTTACATAAAATTACCTAGAAAAGAATACCTAGATTTTAAACAGGAATGCGCAGAAACTATTGGCAAAAGTGCTTTAGCTCTGTCTGGAACTACGTATGTAAAATCTTTATAATGAATATTTTTGTTGTGTAGGAGTTTTGCCCCACAGTATAAGCTTTCAAAAAATTGAGATCACAAAAAAAATGTATCTTCAACTAGAACGTTGGGAAATCGTGATCAATATATAAAAAAGTGTCGCAATTGGTAGTGCGTTCGTCAGTCAAAGGTTACTTCAGTCATTGATCGAGCTTTATCATCTTCTCAACGAACAAATCACAACACAGGTTGAGAAAGTGCCAAACTGGTCAAAAAAGATGACGCGAACAGTAAAGTCAAGCGCGCTCCCCATTGGTGTAATTAGCGATGTCATTTATTTTTTACTTGGTAAAGAAGGTCTATAAATACAAAATGCAGTATAAAAATATACTGATGTGGACATCATCTATGACATATATAACCGGTACATAACCTATTAAGGATCATTAATATTAACATTTTGCTCGTCCGGGTTATGTACAGGTCCATATCGCAGATAAAACGTCCTTTAATAATCGCTTGTGTAACCTCTCTAATGATATACGATCAACAGAGAATCCCCCAAACAAACTTAAAATACCCCAGCTAAGAAATTGTGTCTTACCTTAAAATACATGATGTGCTTGTTCGTTAACCTACCAATGGACTTGGTCCTGCTTGGGCATCACTGGTCTCACTGGCAACACTTCTAAATGGATCATCTGGCAATCTCTCATTCTGTTCAGACCTTCTTTGTTTCAACCAACCACATAGATTCTCTCTCAAAATGTACTCTCTTCCATTTTCACTGATCAAAAGTCTTTCAAGTCGTGCAAAAGGAAATTCAAAGAAGAGAGCGAACAAATATCCAACGAAATAGGAAACAACCACAAAACCAAGAAACGTGAATGCCTAAAAATGAAAAAAAACACGGTGTTCTAATCATGGAATAAAGATTTTCAAATTGCCTTTTTCGCCAGAGTTAATTCTCGCGAAATATAGTCGAATGGCCCATTCGCAAAAGTAAAATCCCAAAACTTGGCGATTTTTTTCGCGTTTCAGAGGTATCAGAGTAGTTAGGATATACCGCCCACTAGCTGTTCAAATTCTCAGTATGGTAACAAGCCTAATTATGGAAATCGGGCGGGCACCCCATCTAGTATCAGAGTGATGGTTCCCAATTCCCCTCACATGGTATGGGTTGACTCCGGCCGAAGGTACATTCACTTGCCGATTGAATCGTAGCACCGAGTGGGATTTGAACTTGAACCTCTAGGCCGAAAGTCTAGGACAATAACCACTACACTACTACATCATTTGAGTTATTAAACATAAACTTATGGATTTTCACAGTCCTTTGACTTTTGATTTCAACTTTGGATATCAACTGATATCTCGTTTTCTTAGCTTTGAAAAGAACATCCTTTGAAGGGACCTCTGAATTTGTAAATATGCGTTATTTCGGCAGCGGTAATTCGGCCGTTATTCTCAGGCAAATTATGAGCCAACCAGGGGAGGTATGAACTCGAAATTTGGTGTGGACCTTTCTCACTCATAAATATTTCTGCCTGAAAAGTGGCAGAAACCTCACCCGGCCATTTTTAAATGACGAAAACCTTTTGGCCGTTCATAGCTCCCCTGGTTGGCTCACAATTTGCATGAGAGTAGCGGCCGAATGACCGCTGCCGAAAAACGCATATTTATAAATTGAGAGGTCACACTTTTTTCAATATATTTCCTAGAGAAAATTTAAGATATGATAGCTGGAAATTTAAGTTAGCCCTTCGGCCTTGCAATAACAAAAGGTTAAACACATAGCTTTATTTTCTTCAAATTTCAATTTTCAATATCCTAGGATATCCAGGGGGTTGGTGTTAAGGGAAATTGACATCCTCAACAGTGGAAATATGATTTTTTTCTGTAAAAGCCCAATAACTTACCACCGTACTACCAGTCATATACAAAGGTCTTCTAATGGTTTGGAAGTAATAATGAATAAACAAAAATTGCCCGAACAATGCACCATATGTCAATCGGCTGATCGGTTGGAAGAAATCCCAACTCAGAAAGATGTTGATGATACCTGTTGAACAACAAAGAGAAAGAAACAGAAATGTTCAAGTAAACATGGCGCTTTACCTTTTCTTATTGTCAACTTGAAAAATATAATCAATCTGATTGACTAAGAGAGAAGCCATAAATCCGATATTTCATGTTTTTAGACGTACAAATACGAGAACGTGTTCAACAAGGAGATCTGGTAAACGATAGATCAATTTTATGCTTACAGTCTTACAGTCTCTTCATTTGTTTATATTTTTTTCTCCTCTCGCTACACACATCACAAAATGATTTTAATGACCATTCGATTTTCTTTTCGAATATTTAGGTGTCAATTTCACTCATTTAAATCAACCGAGATCTCGGCAAGGCGGGCTGGCTCGGTTATCATATGTACACATTTTTATTTTTTAAGTACATTTCTAAAAAGAAGGCGGGATCTCGGCTAAGCGAGCCAGCCAGGTTTTTCTGGAAAAGCCCATTTAATTTCTAATATTCAAGTTATAAACGATTGCCTTTTATATTAAAATTATTACCTCCCATTCCAGTATGGCAAGCGTAGATGGTCCAGCAAATGGCCGCGCTCCATGCAAGCGGAAATAAACAAGCATAGACAATCAGGTGAGCGTGTTCCCAATCACTGGATTTGATGAAATAGCTGTGTGGAATGAAAACAATGACAAGGACGGCCAAAGCTGCTACCACCCAAAAAATGACACTGAGTATCTAAAATAACAAAACAGATCAACTTCAAATTCAGGCGTACTCTAATTGGCTTTTCCAGAAAATACTAGTACACGCCCTCTGTTGAGAATATCAACATTCTCGAGACTTGCCCCTATCGGATTTCCAAGTAACAAAACGAATACTCTTTGCATTTCCAGACCAACCTTCAGTCGAACTCTTTGGATTTCCAATATTTATTAGACATTTTTTGCGTTATCCTCTCTGATGTCCACTCATTTTCCATGAATTTTTGCCTCCCCTCCCCCCGGAAATCCACAACATTTTAGACAGGAAGTCAATATTCTCAACAGTGGGTGTACAATTTCTTTCTGGAAAAACCCAATCGACATCATGGTATCCTCATATATCTTTTATGCTAATAAAAGAAGACAGAAAAGATCAAATAGAAAATTTGCATACCGGTACATACACATGACATTATTTATGCTAAACTCGTCTTATTAGCCGTCCAAGCATCTTAAAAACCAACGGAGAGTATTGATTTTCATACAAATAATATGAAAACAACACTTCCCGCCACTGTCTAGTTTACAGTAGTTCATTTTGATATAATATAAACTACACCACTGGTACCACGCATAAAAAAGTCAACACGAATAGATCTGAAGATAAAAGAAAACAAACTCTCTTACTATTTTCCGTCTAGACGGGTTATTTGCAGAACGAGTTCGATCAAACTTTGTGATGTATTGTCCAAGAGCTAAACCGATACAATATGGCTCAGCTATTAATGACCAGGGTGTGTATAATGATTTGTTGAAGTAATGCCAACTAAAAGAAACAAATCTTTGTTTGTTTTTGAAGTCCAATTAAAATCCTGTCAAATTTCATAATGATTTTTCGCAAATCTGTTCTAGGTTTGCCCTTGGTATCAAACCTTTTACCGAAATGTTCATTGTTCCAGAAAAAAATAGGTTTGAGAGCAGATTTAACGCCATTTTCGTAGCCGGGTTTCTTGCCTGAATTAAAAAACCTAGAAAAGATTTGTGAGCTCGGCTTTTGATTGGTTTAGAGTCTGTTCTCCACTCATCTTTCACAAAAAAGGCCGTAAAAGACGGTTCAATTCTGAAAGCCAAGAGGATATTTTGAATTGCTGGTTAGAAAAAAGTCAATCATAAAGTTTTAAAGTGAGCAAAAAATATCGAGAAATAAAAGAAGTCATATAAAAATATTTTGAAGCTTAACATGATCTTAATTGGGCTACAAAATAAAGTGTCATAAAAGCCGATTATGGACACGTATGTATAAAAACTAAAAGTGTGCCTCCTTACATACGTCCAGGAATTCTTAGGTAAAAAGCTAAGCTCTCCCTCTCCGTCTCCCACAAATATAAGAAATAAAAATGCTGAAAAACAGACCGAATTAAATAATTGAATAATTATTTCTGCACCTACTTTTTCATATCTTTGAATATATTGAAATTATCATCTTGGTACGAAACATAGAAAGGGGACATTTTTTTGTCTATACCAAACAATACTGCATTAGTAATAAACACACCGAGCACGAAAAACGCCGATGCAAGGTATCCAACCACTTTCCTTTGTTTGAAAATGCTGAAATCAGAAAATAGATGGGAGTTCAATGTCGGATGTTCCCATATCCTAATAATAAACCCTCCCCCCCCCCTCAGAGGTTCGCGTGATGGCCGTGATCAGGGTTTTTTTGCTGGCGCGATGACGTGATTTTGGAAGTTTGAACGTGTTCGTGATTAGGAAAAACTTTGGAGCGTGAAACATGATTACAAAATTTGTTGCCACTGTATCGCCGAAATTTCGAATTTTTTTTTTTTAAGCATGAAATTTTGCGTGATCGTGTGATTGGGGGGGGGGGGGTCTATAATAGCTATTTAAAGTCAAAGGAGATAAAATGTGTTTTCAGTTGCAAATTGAAAGGATTTAAAAAAAATTGGATCTTTAAGTTTAAGTTTTTTTTATAAGGACATGATAAGGACTGATATTTTTTCGAAAATTGAGAACATCTTAAGAACGTTTTAAAAAAAATTTTAATAGAGATAAATATAGAGATACCGGGTGTACCAAAAAAAACGCGCCTAAAATTGAAATTCTGATGTACGCTTTTGTAATCGTTGAAACGATCTCAAATTATGCAGACATTTAGCATGGTTTATTTCTAACTGCCTCTCAAA
>JAUJPO010045219.1:0-16758 GCA_032270745.1 Tiaropsis multicirrata
TCTGTAAATATTTTCATGGACTCTTTATACTTCAGAGGTCTCCAGCTTATATGTTAAGGAGGCGCCACCATGGTTGGTGCCGACCAAATTTTTGAAAATAGCCCTTTCAAGATCGGCTAAAACAAGCCTTGTGACCAATAAAAAAACTGCTTCACCAATGACTCTCCCTAGTAATTTTCTTTAATTTTTTAGCCTGATAAATAGAAATATTATATAATGTCGTCAACAAAACTATACAAAGAAGGATGTAATGCCTTGTCCAAAAATAATTTGAGTGTTGCACTGGAGAAGTTCACTCAGGGACTACAACTCCAATGTGATGACGAAATGCAAACTATGCTGCTTAGTAAACGATCAGCAGTGTACTTGAAGATGAATCAAGTCATGAATGCAATGGTTGATGCCCGTGAAGCCCTGGAAAACATACCGCGTATTCCAGCTGGGCATCTAGCCGTTGGTAAAGCGTATGAAGCCAATGGTGAGTTTCACGAGGCAGTGCAGACGTATCTCAACGGAATGGTCTACTGCAAACATGCCAAGAAAGACTTTTTCCCATTAGTGGAGAAACTAAACAAGAAACACCAAATCTACTCAGATGAAACTATCGAGGTATTTATGTTGAAAGGGGAAAAATATTGTAATGTTTGTAAACAAATGGACTCTGAAAAGCTCAGTAGATGCTCGGGCTGTAAAATTGTTTTTTATTGTTGTAAAGACCATCAAGCAAGTGACTGGAAAAAACATAAAAAGGAATGCAAGAAATTGAAAGAATCCGTTCAAAATGAAGAAGAACTCGAACAAATGGAGGTGAAACAAGGTTTGCCCTTGATCTCAGTCCGCAAAGGGAAACCTATCCCCCTTCTGTCTTCATTCACCGGCGGGGAAAATGTTTGGGACTTTTTAGAGTGCGTAGCATGCAAAGATGATATTTTCCAAAAACGATTATCCGAGTCTCTAAGCTGGACAATGACACTAGTAAACAGCTTGAGCCGATTTGGTTTGGATAAGAAAAAGGAGTTGCTTGTCCATGTAGTTGGAGCTGAGGACATCTATGTAATAAACCCAGGAGAGGGTTATTTCAGTGACTTGTTGAAGTTCTTCCCATTGCCAAACACCAAAATAGTGCTCATTGGCCCGGAACTGAACTTGGAGGCTCCGCGCCAAGTAGTGAAATTTGTAAACGGTAACAAATTCACAACGTTATGCTCAAGGACGACATGGAGCCAATTTATGAAAAACAATCCCTCGTCTGTCCCGGACATTGTTGTTGGATGCCACCCAGGGCTGTTTGTAGAGCAATACGATTGGATCCCTTGTCTTCAGAAAATGCTTGCAATGTCGCTACCGTGCGTTTTCACATCGTGGGACAAAATCGATTTCGACAGAATGATGAATATCCTGAAAATATCGATGAGAGCCAACGTGATGTTCGAAGGAAAGTCACCGTTCGCATCGCCAATGATCACCCACGCGATGAGACATTGGAATGAGTATATGTTCAAAGAGATGAATTGCTACTGGGTCGGATTCAATGGTAACTGATAATTTGTGGAGAAATAAAAGGGTTTTTAATAAACGACCGGCCTATTTTGTTTTAAATAACATTCGATACTCCCCCTTCTCTGCTCTCTTATATTTTGTTATATTTTGTCGTTTCTGATAAAATTTTCTGTCCATTATCATTACTGTAAATGTACAAATTTTCCTATCTCAAAATTAAACAATTTTTACACGAGGCCTAAAAATAATTAATTAGAATGTAAGACATGTCGTTTGCATTAAGTGATGACTTTAATTGTTGTTGATGATGATGTCTCTTTTATCAACAGTTAAAGGGCATTTTTCCCGCGTGCAAGTATTTTGACATTTGAAAACAATATGTCATGGTTGTTTCGCATCATTTATGATATGTGAATGGAAACAGCGGTTGTTTTCGGATATTGCGGTGTTCATACCAAACCTCTTATTCATTTGACGTTTTGTTTTGCCCACGTAATAATCTTGACAATCTGTGCAGTATACACAACGTTTGCAACCAAGGATTTGGTGATAACATCTTTAAATTTGAACAAATGTGTCAGACGATACGTGGTTCTAAATTATACAATTCGTACATTAACTTGATTAAAGGTTTTGTGGATGAGAGATGCGTAAGATTTTGGAAAAATTCTTTAAATAACGACTAGTCTACTTTTTTCTATAAGAAACATCTAAAAAAGTCCTCTTAGAGTGTTTGTTTTGACAAAGTTTCAAGTTTCTTTTCTTTCCTGTGACACGTTGCTGAAGTGACTTTTTACGGTTATTTTTATCCAGGATTGCCTCTTCAGTTCTCATATGACTGTTATCAATGAGGGTCCTGCGTAGGTAGTCCTATTGCGTTTAATTCCCCATTTGGATACGGGATTCGCGTAGCAACATCTGCCGTCTTTGGTTTGACCCGGTTTGTATTTGAACTCCGAACCTATTGTTTTGATGGCGAGCGCTCTACACATTACACCACCAGCCACTATTAAACCACCACCACTATGCCATCTTGCCAGTCTATGACTGTACTCACTGTCCGATTAATTAATCTCCAATCCAATTGTTTTTCTCCTGTTTTTGTCTTGTTATACGTCTTAAGCTAAGTTTCAATTTAAAAGTAACAATTCAGTGATCTGAGCCAACGCTGGAAAACGAACTGTAGAGTTCAACATATTCTTGACATTTTTTATTTACAAGTATGAACAAGTCAATTTCAGATTTGTAACCAGTCATATCCGACAGTCGAAGTCCATCTTTTACCAATCTTATTTTTCTGGAATATTGTATGGCGGCGATAACCAAATGTCTAGATCAAGTAACAGTTATACGTTTATATTTGTATCCTTATGAAACGTGTATTTGGCATCTGTATGATTTCTAGATGAGCATTTGAAGTCTCCAAGAATGATATGAGAACATTGTGTTTTGGTGCGTTATCAATAACACTTGAGAGGTTTCGGTAATGTTTTGAGCATTTGTCCTCAACAAGGATATATTGACTTATAGTATGACTTCTCCAAACAGCTGGCATATATCAATATTTATCATTTTAAATTTCATTATCATCGCATTATTGTGGACTAGTTTGTGGTGTCCTGGATTCCAACAGTTCAGCTTTTTATTGTTGAATTGGTTTATGATCTTTTCCTGCTTAAGCAATGAATAGATAGAGTGTGTGTACATTCAGAGCCGAGACAAGAATGTGTTTTCTGTATTGGATGTTAGGGGCTTCGAACCCTTAGTGCTGTTTATAGTGGTATATTCCTATTTATTTCAATTACTTTTTTGTTAGCTGAATATCGTCGATGAACGCTACTTCTACCACATAACTCTTCAACTCTCCAACAACGCATTAGGCTATTCTATTAACCTTTTTTTCTCCATACAAGATGATCATTCGCCAAGCAGTAACCTTCTTGTCAACGTTCTGCTGTCGACGCTTGGACATCAATTGTATTGGTGTACTTTACCACTAGATAGTTGTCTGCCCTGCTGGTTTTAAAATCAGAGTGTGTTTCCTTCTCCTACAATCATAGTTAAAAATAAATGCCATTTTTCCAATTTTTGAAATTTTCTAAATTTCAGAGTCTGGCGAGAATGCTTACAATTCACTTCTCCATTAGCCTTGTCGGCTTTTCATGCATTATGCCTCTAGTGACTCTCTACTATACTCTAACCATCCCGGCATTTATTGACAGTCCTTTCAGAACCAAAAGTAACAAAAAAACGGACGAAGAATCCAACTGCAATTGCAACTTCTTTCACTGCTAAACTATGTTACACACCCTACGTTCGCTAACGGTAGCAATAAGATCGAGTCAATGATATACAACCTTATTAACCTGTGAAAATACGCGTTTTACTGCGAAGTTCAGAAGCAGCCACCCAACCAATTTTCTAAAATAACTGTTCTTATTCCAGAAGCCCCTTTTTCAAGTTTTTCTAGGAAGGTGCCTCTGTCTAACATATACCACATTTCCAGGAAGGCCTATCTGTGTTCTAAAAATTTCCATCCTGTTTGTCCCGCGCCGAACACACCCTAATTTTCCACAGGAAGTCCAAAATCTATTCCGTACACATCCACATTTTGCAAAGTCCTTCTTTCAATTCAAACCGATTTTCCACGAAAGCATTTTTATTCTGTTACCGAACAAATATCAAATTTCCTGGAGGCCTTTTTTGGTTTCGTCCGAACAGATAGGCAATTTCCAGGAAGGTTCGAACAGATATTTTACCAATAGGTCTCGGTGGTTTCGGATGTTCGGAAAAGTTACAAAACCAAGCTAGTGTATGTGTAACTACTCGGATGGAACGAGTTAAAACATTTATTTCAGATTAGCATCTCTTTGCTTAAAAGTTAGAATTACTTTTGTGAAGCCCGACTAGAGTAGAGCCAAGCTCTTTAATTTGGTATGATTATCTTTCATAAAAAAATGTTGTATTGTTTTCAAAACGATTATTAGAAAAACACATGTATATTTTTCCCGCCTGTTTTCTTTAAAAAAATCTAAAATACTATCCGGGTGTTTGGAAGTGCTTTGACTTTTAATTAATATTAGAAAGACATTGTAACAAAAGAAAGAAATTATGTATTATCCATATAAATGATACCTTCTTTTTAGAGTTATTTCTCTATTGTTAATGACTCCCTAAATTTAAAAAGTTCAATTATTGCAAAAATTTCATTTTTTAGTATAATTGCGGCTAAACTTCCAAGTGGTAGTATCGAACGTAAAGTCAAACCGGTCAAACTATCAAATTAAAGGAAGTTGAAAAATGTAACCATGTAAAATATACCGAGGTGAAAAAGGAAGAAAGGAGTTGAAGAGAAATTATAAATGAAAAGTTTAAGTAGTTCTTGATGAAATTAAAAACACCATGCCGGCGTATTATTTAAGAAAGGGTTTTAATTTAACAAGCCTTGTTTGGAGCAAATATGACACAAAATTTAGCACGTACAAGTCAAGTGTGTTCTTCCACTTCCTCAATTTCAAGGTTTTGCCATTTACAGTATTGTTAAGAGCACAAAGACAATCCCAGTAATTCTTGGGGGTTCCATTTATTTTCTTCAAAAAAGACATTTGGATTTCTTCAATTTTTTTAATCAGATCGACAGTACTGGGCGGAGCAGTATTCTATGGTTGGCATGACGAGGGACTTGTAAAGTGTGGTTATTGTGATTTGGGATCTTGAGTTGAATGTTTGTAAGATCCATGGTATAAGGTTTTTTGCCTTTTCTATGGATCTGGTGATTGAACATAACATCATTTGACATGAGGATACCAAGGTCTTTTACCACCTCTTTGGTTTCAATTATTTTTCCTGATGGAGATTTGTAGTTGGATTGGTCTTTGAGTATTTGATTTGGACCGTAACGCAAGAGCTCAAATTTTGCATCATTTAATTTCGCATTGTATTCATGTGTCCACTTGTAGATTATATCTAGCTCTTGCTGCAATATCATTACATCGAATAGCGATTTGATTGATTTGGTGGCACGTGTGTCTTTAGCAAATGATTTAAGATGGCTTTATCGATGTCTTCAATCAAGATGAGGAAAATCATAGGACCTAACATGCTGCCTTGAGGAACTCCTGACACTACCTTCTGGGGATCTGACTTTACGCCGTTTACCATAACTACATGGTGTCTTTGTCAAAAAAGGATTCGAGCCAGTCGAATATTTTACCATTTATTCCTAGCTGCTTTATTTTCTTTAATATAATTCCATGGTCGACTTTATCAAATGCTTTTAAAAAGTCTAGGTAAACCACATCAGCAATGGCACCTTCATCCAAAATATTGAGGATCATGACATACTGTTCAAGTACTAAGACATGATCTGCCTGTTCTAAATCCATGCTGATTTTGGTTGAACAGGTTGTTTTCATTCATATGTTGCACAATGTTACTTCTGAGCACTTTTTCAAAAATGTTGATTACATGTGATGTTAAGGCTATGGGCCTTTATTTGCTGGAATCGATCGACCTCTGCCTTTGTGGATGGGAGTGATTGTGCACTTATTTAACTCATCAGGGACTGTACCTTTTTCCATGTTTTTAGTCCAAAGGATGCGTAGTGGAGTGGCCAGTTCTGTTTACAATTTTTAAGCAGTAGCGCAAGAAATCCATCTGGTCCAGCTGCCACCAATGGTGATAGTTATCAATTGCTTTGATCAATTCATTGTTGGTAATGTTCACTGTTGAAATTGTGTTGATTCCATCGTCATTATCGTTTCAATTGTTGTGTGTCTTGGGATTACTGAATACTTTCACTTTCACTTTCACAGTATTTCTGCCATCTCTTTGTTTTTCTACCTGTTGAATTTAGCAGTGGTCCGATTTTTGATTTGATTTTTGATTTATTCTTTGCATAGGAGAAGAAGTACTTCTTGATAGCATCTATGCTTTTGTTTCAAGATAGTTTTTTGATTCTCAAAAAGATTTTTGAAGATCCTTTTCAATTTAAAGAAGCTCGTTAGTTATTTTGTATCTTGGAGCGGCAGTTCAATAGTCTATTTGTGATTTTCCTTCGTCTTTTGGAAAGGGAGCGTTGGTATCTATCGACTTTGGATTTTTTCTAGTTTTTCTAGTTGATTTGGTGGGAACTCTGTTTGTGCATATATTGAGGCAAATATTGTAGTAATTTTCAAGGATCTTATTTGGATCGTCATCGTTCAGTTGTCCTTCCCAGTTGATATTGTTTAATCTTTTTTTATTTGTATCCAATTGATGTCATCAATTCAGCAGGTTAAACCTATTTCCCGGGTTCGGGAAAGTCTTCTTCTTCATTTGTGCTGTTGACTTTTAAACAGGTTGATACCCATGACAATATCGTGGTGTGATGTACTTCATAGCACGGGAATAGTTGTACATTTATTCGTGAATTAGTTCTTCGTTGTTAGTAAAGATTAAGTCTAGTGTATTACCATCTTTGTGTGTCGGCAGAGACACATGTTGTGACATGAACATATCAATGCAAAATGTATTCAATGTGTCTAGAATCAATTTCTCGTCTGAAGAACAAACTTTCTTTGGCACACCATCAGGCCAAGATGCTTTCGGCAGATTGAAGTCACTACTAAAAACTATGTTTGGGGTAGAGTCTAGAGCTGAGAGGGCTGTTTTTACTCCGTTGTTGGGGGTGATAAAGTCATTTGCTGTTAAGGGGTTTCCATTTGATCTGTCATCTGGCTGTCTGTAATCAAGATTGCAAGATTTTCAATCTTTGAAAATAGGCATAGCAGTTGAACACTTTGTGACGTGTGCGAGTAGATGACTTCACACGAGGCTCCAATGTCATCTCTCACATAGAGACAAACTCTACCTGTGAATCGTCCTCTGAATTGTTTCCTTCTGTTAGTGTTGTGTTGTGTTGTGTTGTGTTGTGAAGAAGACACGCAAGTGTCGAAATATTCTATTAATGCAGTCGTCATTCTTTTAGTTTTCTGTTATTATTACTGCAACCACCTTTTAGTTTATCTTGTGTAGTTTATGTTTATGTTGCATCGGAACAAGGAGAATCCTTTGATACTGAGTTCTGCATCCTTGTGGGGTTTGAGCCAAGTTTCTGATAGACCAACAAAAAGTAAATCTTCATTACATATATTATTTTTGATAAAAGCGACTTTACTTGGGACTGTGTGTGGGCACAATCCTTGGATGTTGAAAAAAACGAAATTGTTAATTAAAGGTGATAATGTTGCATGTGGGGTCCAACAGCCAACTGCTGTGAAGGATATTGTATTTGTTGTTCGGGGCGGCATTATAGGAACTTGTATTGGCGCTTGAATTGGCTGTGTTTGTAGTGGTTGTGGTTGATATGCCAGCTGAAGTTGATGTACTTGGTTTTGGATTGTACTCATTTTCCGGTTCAATGTTTTCAGGATTTCTTCTTTCAGTAGACGGACCACTTCTAAAAAATGAACATTATCTTTAAATTGGGGTTCGTCTTTTGTATTGTAATTTTGATGTTGGGTATCTTTGTAGTTCTGTTGTATATTGTCTGGGATGCTATTTTGAGTGACCTCATTCCTGGTAATAGGAGGGTGTCTTCTGGTTACTTTAACGTGGGTGTATCGACAGGATTCCTTGAAACATTCCCCTTTTTGTAGAGTTAAAGCACATTTTTTGGGTGGAAATCTTTGCATCCTTTCCCCTGTGTACATCATCTTGGTTGTCTTGTACCATGTTGCATAAATCTTATGCACATTTTTGGATGGGTGTATTTGCATTCTCTTCCTCTAAGACGCATGTTTGCAATTTCCGTTTTGGAAGAAATGACAAGTGAAAGGAAGTTTGGTGTTGTTTGTATGTTCATTTTTATCATACTTATTGTTTTTTTCACTGGAAAAGACTTTGAGAGAGAAAAGCGAGAGACTCTGAGAGAAACTGCAAATTTTCTACTAATCCCAAACTATCTTGAAAATCAAAAAAGGCTCTTGCTCATCTAATCGTCTACAAGATACAGAATCTGCTGCCTGACGATAATATCTTTCCCTATTATTATCTTTGTCAATGTTTTCTTCTGGATCACCAGTGTCATTTTCTGGGTTCTCGTTATTTGTGTTGGTTGATTCCGCTGCAGTGCTCTGGTTATGAGTGTTGGTATTATGTTCATCTGCTGGAAGTTTCTTCCTTTTGTTATTTCCTTCTTCTATGCTTGGGATAGTACTTGGCTTACAGTAGTCACATATTATGTAAACAATCTAGGGATTAGTTTAAGGGATTGTACATTTTCTTAAACTGTTCTGCATCTATGTCAGTGTCGTTTGTGGATATCGAGGCAAGGTTTAGCCAACATGCTTTATGGACACCTTGGCCACAAACAGCACATTCAAGGATATTGGTTCTTGTAGATTTATTTTGCAGTGTCTCTCACAAATCATGCAATCGTCAGGCAGCAGATTCTGTATCTTGTAGACGATTAGATGAGCAAGAGCCTTTTTTGTTTTTTTCAAAATAGTTTGGGAGTACAAAAAGATTTGCAGTTTCTCTCAGAGTTTCTCGCTTTTCTCTCTCAAAGTCTTTTCCAATTTGGTTTAGGTCTTTGCCGTATTTGTATTTTTGGTATTCCTGGCAAAAAATAGCATAAAATTTACTTAAAAATAGGCAAAAAATGGGCAAAAAATAGGAAATTTTAGAGTGCGAGGCCTGAGTCTGCTCTATTTAGGAAAACTGGATACATGATATAAATTATTCTTAGATGCTTTGTTGAAAATGAGCATAATTATTGTTGTTGAGATTTCGACTATGCCTGTTTTTAATTATTGATATGGTTTCAAAGAAAAATATGTCAGTTGTGTTGGTTGTGTAATTTGTACAGTCAATAAATACTAAATACAACTAAGTACTAAACTGTGATGAATGAAATTTTTCCTAAATTATCTAAAATATCATAGAAGAAGGATTGGGAAAAAAATAGAAATTGCAGGAACCCTCTGATACAGTAGGTAGTCAGTTTGCTGACTCTAAAACTTAATAGGAGACAGGAAGACATAATATTGTAATTTGCGTTTTAATATTTTATTCTAATATAAAATTTCACAAAATATTATTTACAAAAAAAGAAATACAAAAAACCCACCCCTTTAAAAATCCCTATAAAAAAAATAGTTGGCTTCACATCTGTTGTCGACCCTGAAAAGGCAAGAAAAATAAATTGGTTATGAAAAAGATCTAGATAATTCAATAATGGAAATAATTAATTTTTTCTAAATATTACCAATTTTTCAATCATTGAAGCATTAAAGATAACGAAACATAAAATTGTTATCTAAATGCTCACCTTAACAACGAGTTCATCTTCCAACATGGTGACGTCATAAGCATGTCAGGGGGTGTGAGCCCCGGGTTGTGCTTGTTGAACGTTGTTACCCATGGTCGCCAACATCAATAAAGTTGGTTGGTTCGGTAGACGGTGCTGAAGGAGGTGACTGAAATAACAAACATAAACATTAAAGAAAATTCATTAGAAATGTAGTTCCTTGCCACGATGATAAACTTGAACAATATCAGTATCGATTCAAATATTTTTTTAAAGAAATTAATGATTTTTATACCTCTTTTGGTAAGTTGAAAAGGGAGGCTTTTTCCACCTGGCCAACTTCGAGAGCATTCCAAGGTGTTTCGGGAAGCAACAAAGGATTCTTTACTGAACCAATCAATTCTCTGACGGAAATCGATTTCCAAGTGTCGGAAGTCGCCTGTAAATAGTAAAATTTAATGGTTGAGTTAAAGTTGAAAGTTGTAAAGAAAGTAACTTCTTCTATTACAATAAGTTCTTGGATAGTTTATGATCAGGTTAGCTATAGGTTATATTAGTACTCACATTAGCCTGTGACTCTTTGATTGAGTCCAGAGCTTTCTTGAAGCTCTCCAACTGGCCGAGGATGTTCTTTAATTGCGCAACGTATGCCTACTTTTGGACCTGATAACGAAAAATATAATAAAAAGGAAATTAATTAGACAAATAAATTAGTTACTATGCTGTTTTTGCCAAAAAGCTTTCAAATCCATTCCCGACTTTTAAAATAAGTTTTCGTTTGGTCACACAGAATGCTCACTCTACATCCACAAAAAACATGGTGCATTTTGTGTATCAATTTTTTAAAGATAAAAGGTTATTGTCGTACTCATTAGAGGATCAAAGATTAAACTTATTATAAAGTATGGTACGTTTTCTTACCTGGGAAGCGTGTAGCAACTGATGGTTTTGATGCTTCAAATTCCCAATGGTGGCATAGAATGTAGTGTTGTCCGCAATCAACGAGTCGATATCCGGACATGTTGCTGGAACAAAAGAGTGCTGTAAAAAGAAGAAGTTTTTTGAATGAATTTTTTTTGGGTAGTGGACAAACCAGTACCCGGGACTTTGACCCGGGACCCTATTTTTAATCTTTTAGTACCCTTTTTTCCCCTTTATACGAAGAAATAACCTCAAAATTAGCTAAGAATGGGATCTGTCCTGATGCGTACGTAACATCCGCTAGACCTTTTTGGAGAGTTATAATGTAATGGCAAATGGTATAGTCACACAGTACCCATATCTAACATGCAGAGTGCATGTGAGGTGAAAAGACTGAGTGATAAATTAATGAATAGTAGTGTTTCGAGGGGGAATATAGTATATAGGATAATGCAGCACCGCAATCAATTCTACCAGTCGTTATTCTCCTTCAGGTTTCTTGGGGGTCCTAACTTTTGGTCTGCCGAATGGATTTTGATCCATTTTCATTTGGCAAATCTTTTTAAATTACTCGTATATCTTCCTTCAGTAATAGTTTCATAATGCCATATAGCTATCTTAGAGAAAAAGCACCCAAACCCCATTCGCTAAATTACTATTTTCTTTTTAAATTATAGTTTCTGACACTTTTTTTATAACCACGTCACCTTTAAGCATACTTGGACTCAGATTTCAGTCAAAATACATTCTATCTGAAAAGGAATCGTACCACACGAAATTCATTTGGCTTAACCTTTACGCGCCGAATGAAGTACGCCGTAAGTTCGATACACAGGCCGAAAGACGTACGGCGTACGTTTTTGCATATAGTTGACTTTGAAGTTAAATATATATAAGACAAAATTTGCTTTGAAACTAAAAAAAGAGAAGAATATTTTGCAGAAAGTATCTGGTCTGTATTTTATCTAGAAGCCGAGATTTGCTGCTTTGATTGGTGGTGTAAATTTACATGAAGCGTAAGTTAGCAGTTTTAGGGCCATTTTGAAACAGTTTTCACACAGAAAAAGGTCAAATATTGTTGGTAAGTGACTTTTTCTTGCAGTTTTTTTGTATTTTCTTATTCATGAATAGGTAGATGATTTATTTAAAAAAAATTAATTAGAAAGGATTTCTCACCACTTTTTTATTAAACTTTGTATAAAAGTTGCAAAAAATTACATTTTTTTAGTTTCAGCTGTTTAGCCTGAATTGAACTTAACTTATATTGATATTTTGTTACTCAAGGTAGTAAGTAGGATGTATAAGCTTTCCAAAATGGGTTTAATTGTTGTCTATAAGTTTGTAGTTCACAAAAGCCAGCACTCCATGAAGGTTTGTTAGTTTCTTTTGAACTATTTCCGTGCTAAAATCCACTCCCTTTGGCATGATGGGGGTACATGGGGGCAAACGGTGCACGATGTATAGGATATTTTGAACCTTGAAACACTCAAATTTGAACTCTAAGTTCCCCTGGCTTTGTTTCCATATGAAGGTTCGTGTTTGCCTATAAATATTTATAAGAAGATTCTTCAAACCCTTAAAAAGGTTATACAAAAGGTGCTCTTTAATAGCTCCTGAAGAAGATAAGCGTGAGTTTAGGATTTCCGTTTTGTCCCACTTGTTTCTTTAGGAATGAACTCTTTGTTTGTAGTAAAAAGAAAACTCCAATGAAAGTTTTGTTTTCTTTTTAACCCAGGCTGAATTGCCAGGATTTACACTGTTTTGTATCTGTCTTTAATTGGTTTAAACGCTTATTGCAGTTGTAGGACGTTAATAGTTTATTAAGCAAAATTACTCAACTTTTTTAACGCTAGCTGTTTCAGTTTTTTTTGGACACACCTTTACCTGTACAACGGTTTTTTTTTAATTCTTCTAATTTGAAATTCCTATCGTTAAAAAACATTCATTCGAGTTACGGATGAAGCGGTTCAATTTACTTAAACATTAAGAACGGCAAGCTAAACAAAAGCCGGTATTTCCGGTAGAAAACATTTCTGTTACATAAAATATCCCAAGAGACTGAAGTTTCTAAGGAAGTCTACGGACAATATAGTGTCAACACTCTCTGATTCAAATAACTTTTACGCGGTAACCTTTGACTTATTCGAATAGACGATATCGCATTTGAAATCATCGTGATGCATTATGGTATTGGATGGGAAAAAAAAAAAAGTGTATTCCCACATTTTTTTCCTACAGCACCAAATTTCTGAAAAAAAATTCAACTCTCCTGAGAGCTCCTATCGGCCACATTGCATCACGTTTTTCTTAAATTATAGAAAGATTCGAATTAGAGAGAATATGTAGAGATGTGTGTCTATTCCAAAATTGATGTTTCTTATCTCCATCTGTTTCTTCCATTTAAAGGGCACTCGGATTTACGTCACCAATGCCGAACCGAATACTGAGAAAGGCGGAAAATCATCGCGTAACGGACATCGCGACCACCGGGAACATCGTGATCATCGGGGAGCCCCGAGGTCCTCTTCGCGTCGTCATGACGATCGTTTCGACTTCAAGGTTAGCTCTAGTCAGCCGTTCATTGTAGAATCATTCTTTGAGGGAGGTTATCTAAACCTTGTTTAACGAATACCTTTTTCAATTCCAGGTGTCTGTCTGTGTGTATTTAATATTGGGGCAGGCTGTAGACTCTAAATTATCTGTGAAATTTTTGGGTGGATGTAATTTCTTTTCTCGGACCTTGGGGCCCAATTTCGGACCCTTTTTGACACCAAAGCTTTGAGCAGGCTGTGCGAACTTCAAATATCGAATCCATCCACCTTTTCTAATTACCTTTGAAGGACATGCGAGAAGTGATGTACAGTTCACGGTCAGGCATCCAACAACAACAGCCATATTCATCCACCTCCACATCCTCTTCCTCGAGGCGCTCTCCTACACGAGGTGCTAGTGGTGGTGCCACCGGGGTGGAGATTCTAGACACTCGTTCGTACGTCCCATCCTCGTATAACGACTACAGAGCCTATCGTCACCATTCGACACAACCGCAAGCACAGGCGCCCTCTTACGAAGCCCCACCGCCAGATATGCACCCTCCCTTTTATCCGACACACACCACGCAACAGTACGATGCCAGGGAGCTGCAGTACGGGGCATACTGGAGTACCAGTAAATAGACTAGAGGTAGACCAGAGGTAGGCTTGATCTTTGTATTATGCATTATTTTTCCCCTTACAGTAGAGTCCCTGTCACTCAAACCTGCATTTATTCAACGGTATTTCCTGTTTCCACTTAATTTTATTTAAGGTATTTAACTGCCTGGACTTTCACTGTTTTTGTACAGTTAAATGGGTTATCTTGGTTTCGTTCTTGGTGTTAGCTCTTTCATCATCACATAAATACTTTATGCTATTGGCCGTCTTGTTAAAAAAAGTTTTAAATGTTATAAAATGTTCCATCCGAGAAATCCTCCCTGCATTATAGCTTATAGAAATTAATTCTTTTGATATCAAGCAGTACTTCAAGCAGTACTTGGTTGTCACTCTGAGATTACAAAGAATTTTTGTGTCGGACGGACATAATGAGAGATTACATGAAGAGAACTCAATTTCAAACTTTTAAATGGTTTATGCAGCTTTGTTTTGATAGACCAAAGAAGCTTCATTGATATCAGTTGTGTCATTCGTGAGGCAGTAATAATAAAAAGGACCATACTTATTAATATGTCGGACAGACACTTATAATGAAGCATTTGTCCAGATTTTAGAAAGACTGAATCAAATCCCCATATTGAATTTCGAGGCCTTGCGTGCTCAATTTCACTATTAAAGTGAGTAATTTGAAATATCTTTACTGAGAAACGTCGAATATGTAAAAAATTCAAATGTCCATCCGACATAAAAAAGACACTAACTAGCCAAACATTGTGGCCCATATCTCCATAAACTAAGGTTTATTGTTTGTCAAACTTATAGTTTCTGAAACTAAAAAGGTTACGTATTTCAGGTAATTAGTTCTTTTTCTTCAAACAGAAACTTTAATTTTCACCGAAAATGCAACCTATTTCGTAATAGACCCCATACTGAAAAAGGTGGGCCTAAAAGTTACCCTTCTAAGAGAGAAGAAGTGCGTAAAAATCGTTTGTTACTGTCGGTTTGTCATTCCATACTTTTCAGATTTTACTATGAATACAATGGAGAAATTTTCTGATTTTAAAGATTGGGTTACTGAAGTTACTGAAGGTTGCTGAATATTTGAGAGCTCTAAACTTGGATTGATGAGAAAGCGAGACAGTTGCAGTAAGGAAAGCTTTTTTGAACTTCCAATGAAACTGAGGTAGTAATGGTGTTTTCAGTCTTGTTGTCGAAACGATGACTCCTTCCTCCACTGTTAATGTTTTCTTGGATGCTGCCTGGCTGTTGTTCTCTGTCGATAAGATGGTCCTGTTGATGAGATAAAGAGAAAAAAATCATTTCGAATTAATTTGCCCTGAGTGAGTATCAAACACTCATAGAGTAACGATCCATATTCATAGCTAGATTAAAATTTCTATAAAAAAGAGCAAGAAAATTTAAAGTTCATTTATGCTTTTAGAGCCTAGTCTCTCTGCTCCGATGGGAGTACATTTATTTGGTTAAGCGGCGCTGATATCTTGTTTTTGATTCATTCAGATGACGGTCCGGGTCAAGGTCAGAGAAGAAACTGATGACCTCGATTTTTTCACTTTCATCTTAAAGACACGTTTACCAAACGAAAAATGGTCCCGGGGTCCCACAGGGTCTGTTCTACGACTCGAGGGTCAAAATCTTAATATTTTTCTACATCAAGGAAAATTTCTCTCAAATATGGTCACACTACCTCTCAAACGCTCACACCTCTCAATAAAGGAGACGTATGAAACAAACACATAATAATTTTCAGCAATGGGGGCCAAAATGCTGAACCTGGACCAGCCGTTACCATAGCTACTAACACCCAGACCTCCAGTGTGACTTGAATCGAAATATTGACTTCGATATCTCATTGATTCAAAAACACAATTATCTATCGTTGAACTTGTGCAATAAATCTTCCATTGTGTCCAGACCTGAAAATGAAGAACGAAACATCATTATAGGAAAATCTTTTCAAATCACTGTCAATGCTTTAGATCTTTCTTGACCATAAAGCTGCTAACTGTATTTTGAAACTATAACATTTAAATGTTCAGAAATGGTTTAAACTTATTTGATTATGAATTCTGAGAAGGATTTCACGTTTCACGTTGAAAAATCACATAATTATACCGATATTCATAATGCTTAAGTCTTCTGGGGACATTTCCAAAGTCTCTTTGGACGCACACCCGTCTTTGATCCTACTGTGTTGGACTTGTTAGAATGTGAACCGATTCATTTAGGACTCGATCATCCACCTACAGACAAAGAGATTACTAATGCTACGGAAAACCTGAAAAATAATTCACCAGGTGAATCGGGACTTTCACCTTTGATGTTTAAATGCTTAATATCAAATGTAGAAACTCTCAATATCCTTAAATCAATCATTCACGAATTCTGGACCACTGAAGTGCCACCTAAACAATGGGATCTCGGAATTTTGAAAGTTCTCCCGAAGAAAGGCGACCTTCATCTTCCTAGAAACTACAGAGGCATCATGCTTCTAGAAATCGCGTATAAAATCGTTGCCAAAATAATTCACCAACGTCTGCTACCGATATGCGAGTCCCTCGACCATGAAACACAATGCGGGTTCCGCACTGGCAGAGGGTGCAACAACGCAGTATTTGCTGTCAAAATCGCATTAAAGAAACGCCGTGAACATAACTGTGAAACATGGGTGCTCTTTTTAGACCTTGTGAAGACATTTGACCGCGTACCACGTGAACTTTTATGGATGGTGCTTATTAAATTTGGAGTACCGCCTAAACTCGTCAATATTCTCAAGGTCTTTCATAAAGCAATCAATGTCAAGTTCACAATCGATTCTGTATCACATATCATCGACTGTGGAATAGGCGTGAAACAAGGAGACGTGCTCGGTCCAAT
>JAUJPO010045230.1:0-16746 GCA_032270745.1 Tiaropsis multicirrata
TTCTTGTAACAATGTGAAGACAATGGATCTCTCTTGGGAGCAACGAGAGAAGTTAATCCACCTTTTCTAATCCGTTGATGCTTCGTTCTCCAAACTCGTTTAAGAGACTTAACTACGGAAAACTTCAATAGGCTCAATTATTTGGCAGCTCCATAACTTCTAAGGGCTCTCTTTACGAACCACTAGTAAGGCCCCAGGCTCGGATACAGAGGTAGGCTATAACCAAGGGAGGAGAGTGCGCCAACTGTCATTATTACCTGATATGGAGATTAATTACTCTCCTTGAATAAGAGACTATGGCCCCTTAGTGGTGGTTAAGTTAAGGCACTTATTTTGTTCTTTAAATACTTTGTTTACAAATGACGTAACCCCAAAAACACAACACTTGACATTTGCTTTGAGCCAAATTGAGATAAGACAGGAAAAGAAAAAAAGAGGCTTAGGATTGTCAACTCAAATCCTTTAAGACATCTATTAGGGAAGGATTCGTATTACAAGCAAAGTCAAAGATGGAGAGTGTTGTTTTTTCTTATATATTCCTTTTATGGAAGTTAATGCTCTCCACCGTTAAAGATATCTAAGACGCTCAATCGTATCAGCTATTTGTTTGGACTTTAGTTTTATTAAACAGGAAAGCCCATCTTAAAGTAGTAGACAGACAACAATAATCGGACTTTTCCAGATAAAGTTCGTATCCCCACTGTTGAAGATGATAGGATGGCAAGGTGGGGGCTCAAAATTTTCAATATCAGGATATCCAGGGGGTGTAAGAATTTGGGGACCAAGGATATCCAGTGGGTTTGGTGTTAAGAAAAATTGACATCCTCTCAACAGTAGGACATATTCCTTCAGGAAAAGCCCAATATAGGATACTACGAAAAAAGCATTATTTGCTAATGTGTTCTTAATTTTCCAGAAAAAGACCCATTTTAGCTGTTTTAAATTAAAAAATTTCTTTCAGAAAATATTCTAATCAGAAAGGCTCAAAATGTTCTTAACATGTTCTTAGATTTTAGAAGCCTTATGTTCTTATATGACTTGTTTGTTCTTATAAATGATTTTGCACATGCCCAACAGGCATTCCACTGAACGTTGATGCCAAACAAACAGCGTTGTTGAAACATCAGAACGTTATTTAGACTTCGAAACAATGTTGAAATAACATTTTCTTCATTTTCAAAAATATCTTAACCGAAATAGAGGGGGTTATATCAAATAGCTACTATTCGTCATCACTTTGGCTTTGTTTATGTAAAAAATGACGAATGAAGTCATCTTATAACGATTTTATTTTATGTGTCCCTCAGCTCATTAATCTCTGCATAAACCCTATCGTTTAAAATATCATGATTTATGCATTGTAACGGTTAGTTTTTCAGTAAATTTTGCACTGTAATGTAAGGGTGCGATGAAACCCCAATTTTGATGTCCGAACGTACAAAATTTGAGACCGAGTGCTTCCCCTCCCCAGGAGTTCTCAAAGCGGATGCTTGATTCTATGGGATGACCAATTGGTCGAAACTGTGATTTTAATACAGATGGAGTGCATATATATGAGCAAAACGTTTTTTTGGTCTGCCCGGTCTTTCCCGTTTCAACAGATACAAGACGTTTTTTCAAAGTTGCTCCCACACCTTTACAAAGTTTGAGAAAAACTCCAAAAAAACGTCTTTTGTCTAATTGGATTAGAGAGACTGAATAAATGAAAGCCTTCTAAACGGATGGGTAATTTTTGAAAACCCAACAGACACATCAGACACGGCTTTGGACGCTAAAACGGTGTTCTGTTCCGGATGGTAATAAAATAATTTGACTTACTGTGTGGCCTGATAGCAACTCTTTTATAGACTTTTCTTAATGGTCTGTGATGAAGACACACGGCGTGTAAGAAGAAGGAGAAGGTCCTCGCTTTGCAGATACGAAATTGTTTGTTGCCCAAAGCTTTGGTGAATGTAGAGATGTTTGATGTTGTTGTTGATGATGATGATGGGCGGGTTTGGGCGTTGTTGAGAAGGGTAAACAGGATGACTAATGCAGTGATTTGAATTAACGATTGATTCCGCCTTTGTGATGCCATCATTGTGTTATTTTGATGTACTCGTCTTTAAAAAATTTATTTTCTTTTTTTAACTCTTTGTATTCCTGAAATTTAAAATAATTATTTTTATTTTTTGTGCACCTTAGTTACCACGAGCCAAGAAATCGCATGAATAATTGAGACAAATTCTTGTCTCTATGCTTTGTTCTTCAAAACTCGTTTTAGAGACTTTACTACGGAAAAATCCAATGTACATAAGTAAGCTTGCGACCGCAGTCGAGGGCGACCCGAAAGCTACCTTTCGATAACTATCTACTCGAAGGTAGGGGAAGGCGCCACTCCTTTCCCTGAATATCTCCACTTACCCTTACTCCAAGCCTTCTATGCTGAGTAGCGAATACCAGTTTTCAAGTCTTTGGTCTGACCCGGCTAGGGGTTAAACCCACAACCTTGTGAACGGAAGGCGAACACTCTAACCACTTGGCCACCGTCGCTCAATGTCGATCAATGCACATACAGTGAGAACTGATGAATGATTTTACCTAGATCGATTTTGCTGAGCTTATATAAATCGTAACCGTCATTCGTTAACAATGTGTCTCAAAAAATGATATAACAAAAAAGTACTATTGAAAAGACCTCTGATGTGATGACCCCATGCTAAAGTACACATCAAGAAAATATATACTAAAAGATTCCACAAGATTGCTGAAACGTCAATGACCTCTCTTCTAGAGGGAGCAGGAAGGAGGAGTAGTTGATTTTGTAGCACGTACTCTTTATAAGGAAATGAAAGCTCTCCGTCGTAGGGATGAAAAGTGGTCAGAAGTTTGTTGTTTATCCTAACAGGAAGATAGGGTCTTAAACATGAAAGTGTCAACCCCACACACTATGTAACATTTACGCTCTTCTTTTTTTACAAGAACCAGTTAATTTCGGCCGCGAGGCTCGGATGTTCTTAACTTTGATCTAGATACATTTTCTCAAATTTCTAAACCACCTGCCCTTAAGTATATACATAAAATGCTTCCCTCAGTAAAAGCTTTTATCATAGGAAAAGTCCCATGCTCAAATAATAAGTTCTTCATAGTTTTTGGTAAAATTTACCACTAAATCTGAGTCTCGATGTTCTTATAAATTTGTTCTTATAAGAAAAGGGTGTCATCGATCGTTTTTTTCTTTCACTCCGCTTTTTTAAATATTTCTTATTCGTTCGTTATTCTTTGTTAAATAATACGCTTCTGGTCCCCTGCTGCAGGTATTGGTCACCAGCAGGCACGGAACGTTATTCCAACATTGTTTCAACGTCCAAATAACGTTCTGACTACTTTGATACAGCGTTGTTTGGACGTCAAAACAACCTTCCGTACCTATTGGGTACCGGGGACCGTTTTCATTTTACACTTTTGACACTTCAAATCATACTAAATCCTTTTGTTTTTTAGGGGGAGGGACTCGTAAATTCCCTTTAATAGAGCCCAGCACACACAATGTTATTCCAACATGTGTTCAACGTCCAAATAATGTTCTGACGTTGAAACAATGTTGTTTGGACGTTAGAACAACGTTCCATGGCTACTGGGAGATTATTTTTTAAGGGTTGTGGTGTTTAAAGAGAGTCTGAATTTAATACCTTAAAAACTTTAATAAAGGGTAAAGACCCATGTTCAGCCATACCTGATTTCCCCCAAGCCGTCATCCCTGGGACAAACCTAGCAGATACATACTGTTTCATTTCCAGCATTGTTGCAAAACGTCCAAACAATGTTCTCATATTGAAACATCGTTTCATGCGTGATGGCTTTTCCATACGAGCCAAAATAGTTATTTGGATTAGTTCCCATTCTTCCATTTCTGAAACAAAGAACGACTTTGTTTCAGAACTTTCTAAAAAAAAAAGCAGTTTACGTTCTAATTTGTTGATATGTTTAATTTCACCCCTTATTAGATATTAGGGTCTGAAGAGTCAGATGAATTCGGAATTTCAATATGGCTTAGCCTTTTCAAGATGTCGGATTCAATTTTTTGAATTGCCACTTCCAGTCAATAAGTTTCCGGTCTTGTTTTTACGTTGAGAGCCATTCTAAAAAGTTCTTACAAAAAGTCTTCCATTTCAATGTCATAAAAATACACAGCAAAAGAAATGAGACATCGTGCCATCCATATACACCTCACAGGGACAAAATGTTATTCCAACGTTGTTGTTTCGACGTCCAAATAACGTTCTGATGTTTCAACATCGCTGTTTGTTTGGCATCAACGTTCAGTGGAATGCCTGTTGGGCATGTGCAAAATCTTCCAATCAGTCCTTTTAGTATGTGTGCAACCTCGTTCCCAGGGTATTTCTTGTATATATAAACCAAGAACGTCTAAAAGTGGAGAAAACCCTGAAGACAAGGTCGCATTTATCAGTTCCGTTCTGTGGTTGTTTCTTTCAACCATTACAATGAACTATTCCGTCTGGTCAATGTTGTTTGAAAACCAACTCCAATTTCACACATAAAGAAATGACGTAACCCGACAGACACGGAACGTTGTTTCAACGGGCGTTGTTTGGGCGTTGTTTGGGCGTTGAAAAAACGTTACATGTCTGCTAGGAATTCTACATTCTGCAGCACCAGGGTCGGTTACAGTAGACTATCGTATTCAAGAAGAGTAGTAAGCTTCCATATAAGGTAAAAGGATAATTTTTAAACTCTCTTTCGTCGGTTAAAGCCTACCTTTGTACCTAAGCCTGCATACCTCACTCTACTATAATCTTTAGCTAGTTTTCACTTTTCAAAATTGCAAGAATTAACTCAAATTGAGGATGATCCCTCTGGTCTAATTGAAATCTGATTACATTTTAATGAGATATAAGATTCTAATGGATTTATTAAAATCCCTGTAAAGCGATATTGCTAGCTTTATTTGAATTATGGAGTAAACTTATTTTTCAAATGCTTCCTCATACATACCATTGTTTGAAATCCTACCCATTTTTTATTAGAAAACCGTGATCAACAATATAAAGGACGCTTTCGGATGTTCTCAACTATTCTGAAATCTTTAAAATATATTCTTAATAATGTGTTCTTAGTTAGTTTCTTAGCTGTTTAAGAAATCTTAAAAAGTTAAGCAGTGAGCCCGTAGTGAGTTTCGAGAAAGAAATCACTCTATAGTTATAATATCCCGTGATGAGTTTCATAAGGTAGTCTCGGGTCCCCACACAACCGGCCATTACTATATTCGCCGGCCAAAATCAAAACCCAGGATCCATAAGAAAACCAACATATCCACTATATTCCAATGCCAGATATATAATACACAGCAAAATCGTTGTTGCATTTATAGTTACCCCCAATGAACCGCAAAACGTGACTTGGGACAGATAAAGGGAAGGCGTATTTAAGAAATACCATACCCGCAAATGTTTTATTTATTCCCACGCATTTAAGTGTATCAATTTTGGAATTCTTTTGTTAGCTAAAGCTGCTCATCATGTCATCTGTTAAAAGTTTATATAAGTCATTGTGCTTTTCCAGAATAAATCTGTACACCCCTGGGGTCAAGGATGTCCATTTTTCTTAACACCAACCCTTCGGAATATCTGTGCTGAAAGTTTTGAAACCCCCCCCCCCTCCCACTTGATATCCTTGGTCTTTCAATAAATTCTTACCTCTTCGGTATCCTAAGTTAGTGAAAATTTCAAAATCCTTGGTCTTCAAATTCTTAACCTGAAATAGGACGCATCTTCAACAGGCCAATAGGCCTTTTCATAAATTACGTCACGACCGATCGTTTTCATACAATTACCAAGGTGATTATGTCTCACGAGATTCAAAATGACACACCTATCAATGGAGTCAAGTTTTGATAAGCTCCCTTATGATTCGGTTACCATAGCGCTCAATTCAAAACGAGGCCAGTCGTTGGTCGTGACGTAATTTATGAAAAGGTCTATTAACAATAATTTGTTCCAAATCAAATCGTTTTTCAAAATAAGAAAATAACTAATCAAGCTAGTGGTGACTTCCAGCCCCGCGAAATCGGGGAGGCTGGGAAGGGAGGCTTCCTACTTTTTTTTCAAAGAATAATATAATCTAAAGGGCCTATTTTTTCAGAATTTTCTCCCCTGTCGACCCCAAGCCAAATATTGCGGCCTCATTACCAAAAACGTTCCGCCGTCCATGGCTTCTTGTTTATCTTGCTACTGGACTATTTAAATACCAAGAAAATATCAAAATAAAATCCCCTTTTTTAACAATAAACCGAAAAAACTAAAATAAATTTCCGCCCAAATAAATCAATAGTCGATGTATTTTTTGAGGCCGCCCCTATGGCCAATCCATCCTTGATAGGGATTAGATTGTAAAAATTTATTATGATTATTTCCGCATACGTTTCTTCACTAATATTTTATATAAATTTTGAAATTACATACCAACTGCCAGGATGTAAGAACCCCCTCCATCCTCCTCCTCCTAAAAATCTACGTAAATTGAGTGATATTAAGAGATTTAAGTTTAAAAAAGTTTAGATATAATCTTTGTAAAAATAATATACGTTTGCCAACGTTTTCCAACGTTAAAGTATTGTAACTGTAAGAGACATGAAATAAGGTTAAAATGACGTCTTCTGTTAGCTTGGTAGTGTCTTCGTAGTTGTTTGGTTTATACTCAGGCGATAGATGAAAAACGCAAATCTACCAAATAATTCAAAACAATCTCTTTTTTGCTCTCTCTCAGGAATTATATAAACCACGAGACTTGTGTTTTCCAACTTGTATCTACCAGATTGCACTGGCGGAGACTTTCTTATCTAAAATTCATTTATTTCTCTTTCTGTTAATATTCTTCTTTTTAAAATATTTCTGTTCTCTATAATAGACAACAAGATTCCGGTTGAAGAATTTAGTTTATAAGATAAGTTTATCAAAACGTCAATGGGACCCTTTTCCTCTCTTTCCCACCATTATGCGTTTCCATTAGATTGATTCCCCTCTAATTCTTTCTCAACCCAGCACCAGACACGCAAAGCTTTATTTCAACATTGTTTCAACGTTTGGGAGAAAATGGTCAAAAAATGCACTGTAAAAAGTCCGAATTTTTAAATCTTTTGCACATACTTTAAAGGAAGAAGCTTTCACGAGGCCAAAAAATTGCGAAATTTTTGGCTTTTACTTTCGCGAATAGACCATTTGACTATGTTTCGCGAGAATTAATAGGCAATTTGAAAATCTTTTTCCCATGATTAGGAAACTTTTACATGCCTCTCCATCTTTAGTAAATTACGATATCTAAAGTAAAAACCCTTCATCAAATTATGCTATGGGTTTTTGGGAAAAAAATATTAGGAATTTACTTTCACGAATGAAGACAGATTTTGTCTTCCTTTAAAGTACCGTGTAATTGAAAATAGCCCAGCAGGCATACAACGTTATTCCAGCATTGCTTCAACGTCCAAATAATGTTCTGTCGCTGAAACAACGGTTGATTGGACGTTAAAGCAATGTTCCCTGCCTACTGGGAGCAACCCATATTTTGCTCCTATATTAGGGGGAAAAAAAGATCGTCATTGAAAACAACGTAATTTTTTTAGATCTTCAAGAATCATAACATATCCTTTTTTGAAATAATTTTTTCAACGTTTTCTCGACGTCTTTTCAACGTCTTTTCAACGCCTTTACAACGTTTTAACGTTATTTAGACGTTGAAGCAGCGTTAAATAAAAACGTCTTGTGTCTGTTGGGTTGCGAACATCAAACCTCTCCCATCACTATATCGCGAAGTCAAAAAATAAATCCCCACCATACGTACAGTACGTGTATTCTTTGTATTGATGTCAGTTAAGAAGACAACTTTATATTACTCAGTCGAGTCGAGTCGAGTGGCAATACAAAGTATCACACACAAAAAAGTCTTTTGTGACATATGCATAAATACAAAAGCCTTCAAAAACGCAAACACATCTCAAGCATAGTTTGCAGTTGAAGATTTTTATAACATTGACGAAAAATGCATTTACTACCTTAAATGACGTGCCAATAGCCATTGTTTGAAGAATCCAATCAAAGACCGTTTTCCGAAATCTTAAACTCTAGATTTTTATGACGATGAAAATGTTTTTAAACTTTTTGATCCTCTTAAAAATTGCTGACTCAGACTTTGAGCAATCTTAAGTATGCGTTTGAAGGTTCACGCGACAAAAAGTCACACTCGTATTAATTACACCTTTTTTTAAAGTCACCTTTTTAAATACTTAGAACATAGTTTATAAGAGCATCGAGGTCCATCGTGGAAACAATTTTTCAGTTGTCTAAAAACTGTTGAATTTTTCGGAGCATGCCACTCAAAATATATGTTATTATTATTATTATTATTATCGATTTGGTGGTAAACTTTACCAAAACCTATGAAGAATTCACAATTTGAGCATGGGTATTTTCCTATTGAAAGCTTAGACTGTCTAGGGAAGGCATATATTTAAGGGTGGGGTTCGGTAAGAAATTTGAGAAAATGTGGATCAAAGAACATTAGAACCTTAATCAAAATTTAGATTTTTTCAAACAAAAAAAACGTGAAGTAATATACAACTTATACACCGTAGTCTTTCCTTTATAAGAAAACTAAAAAACAAGTTCACTACGAAAACAAATTTAAATTTGATCACACTAGGGCTGGATAATTTTTGGTTATTTTATTCATAATGCGGGTGCGACCATCGAGCGAATTCTCAACTGTTTGATGGCAGGTATGGGTGCGTGTGACGGTGGCTAAGAGGTTAGAGTGTTCGCCTCCCGTTCGCAAGGTTGTGGGTTCATCCCTCACTCGGGTCAAACCAAGGAATGTAAAACTGGTACTCGCTGCTGTCATGCTTGTCACTCAGCATTAAGAGAATAGAGCGAGGGTAAGTGGAGAAATCCAGGTAAAGGAGTAGCACCCTCCCCTACCTTCGGGTAGACAGCTATCGAAAAGGAAGCCTTCGGGTCGCCCTTGACTGCGGTCGCAACTTCTTCCTTATGGGTGTGGTTTGCTAATAGTAAACTCGTACATCACAGACCTGGTGGGGCCTGTAACACACTAGAACAATAGTCCTTTTACTTTTTGTTTCTTTAAGTATCATCCATCACATTAATTGTTTTTAGTGACAATTTGTTTTGCAACAGACAGAAATGACCATGTCGGATAGAAAAAATGACCATTTTTCAAACAGACCCAAACCTGCAGACACACGAGGTCTTTTAGACGTTGATTCAACGTTTTAACAATGATATTTAACGTTTGAAAAGACGTTGAAACAACGTTGAAAAAAGTTCACGTGTCTACTTGGAATGCATTATTACAAAATGAGCTATAGATGAATTTGTGACAGTTTCTCTAAAAACGTTTGGAAGAATTATCAGCCGTGTTTCTTATAAAAACTATGAGGCATAAAGTAATGCGATGTCTCATTTCATAGGTCTCTGATTTTGGTGGTCGGCGTTTCAAAGCCACGACAAACAAAAATGATCACTTCATTAATATCCCAACAGACACATGACGTTTTTTCCACGTTGTTTCAACGTCTTTTCCACGTTGTTTCTACATTTTTTCCACGTTGTTTCAACATTTTTTCCACGTTGTTTCAACGTCTTTTCAACGTTTGAATTTTGTAACTACATTGAAACAACGTTGAAAAAACATCTTGTGTTTACTCTGGATATTCCAGCCAGTTAAACATACAGAAGAGAGAAATTCCAAAATTCTTATTGACTAATTCCATAAATATGAACCATAAAACTGTTGACGACATTTTCTATTGGATATATATAAGCGTTATTGATATGCTAGTGTAATTTTGCCGCCGTGACTAAACGTCTGAATTATATGTGGACACTTGAAACACTTCGAAACTTGAATTCTATATCTTATTTTTTTCTAACTTCATTAAATATCCAAGATTAACTTTGAGCTCGATCTCAAAACTACCGTTCGTTCGGACAAATATTTCGGGTTTCATTATTAAAAAGTTTTCGAAGTGCTGTGACCCTCTTACTGCACATTTAAAAGGTTTCATGGCAGCACCTTTAGTAGGACAATTGCCCCCTTCAACGGGACTTGCCCCCCCCCCCCATAACCCCCAATCAACCTTTGTACACAAGTCGTTATGTAAAGCAAATTACTAACCTTATGAACCTCACAAGTAGAGTTGCCAATTTGAGACCACTCATATCACAATAATTTGCCTCTTTTTTTCAAGAAATTTGTAGAGACTTTTGTACTAAAGAACGACGTGGTCTCAAATTGGAAGATGAATTATATGACACATTTTTACATTACCATTGAAGACTGAAATTTTTCTGAAGCGCTTCGCTGTTTTCAACTATGTCTTTAAAGCCAGCTAACACAAAACGTTATTTCATCATTGTTTCAACGTCCAAACAACGCTCTGACGTTAAAACAACGCGTTTCGTGCCTACTTGGAAAGTAGTTTTTTGCACACAATCTCATCCCTCAGAATCTGATTTTCTACTTTTCACTTTTTTTGATAATCCTTTTAATCTGATAAAACGACCATCATCAATGCCATAGGGGGGACTGGGAGCGAGGCTGCTTTGCACCTAGCATGTATGGAAACCCTGCTACTTCTTTTTTATGATTCTGATGAAAAAGTAGCATGGTTGCATCAGCCATTTTGAGCTTTGGCAGTTGATAAAACGAACCAAGCAAATTTCGCAAATTTCGCAAATTTCTTGTTTACATCTCCTTGTTCGTATTTACTAAAACAAAATTTCAAAATTTTTTAGCCGAGTAATATAGTAAAAACGTAGCGACGAAGATCAATTTTAGCCGAGCAGGATTCCGTTTTGGCATCCTTACTGCAACTCAGCCACTATATCAAAATATACCCTACATTTTGTTCTAAATCAAAAAAATTAAAACCAAAAAAAAGTGCGTCAACAGCATCGTTTTACCTTGACTTGAAGAAGATGTATTCTTCATATTTTCAAATAGCTTCTTTACATACGTTTTTTATTTATTGAAATTTAGCACGTAACTTGGCAGTAAAAGTTAACATCCCAGACGTCCAAACAATGTTGCTTCGACGTTAGAAGGTTGTTTGGACGTCCAAACAATGTTGGAAATACGTTCTGTGTCTGTTGGCGTAAGTCTTCAATCGATCGATACAAAATCAGAGATTAAATATTTATCAATGAAACTACTCATCTGATATATAGAACTGATATGAATTCTCTTAAGAACAATTTTTCTTTTAGATGAATAACTGCAATTCTTTCTATAAAACAATTGATAAAATGTCGTTGCAATGCCGTTACAAATTTTAATCGATCACAAAATCTTAGTCGATCACAAAATCTTAGTTTTTAAAATTACGATTAGGTAAAAATTCTTTCCTTATAAAATCAGTTTTAATGGGATCTGGAACCTACTATAACCAGTGCTCCAAAAATCATTTATTGATGACTCTTGTCGAGATAGAATCAGAAATGGCTCTATTAGTTCTTACAAAGAAATCTCGAGTTGTTTTTTTTGACTCATTTTTTATGTGGAATGAAAACTAGAAATCGCAAAAGAAAAACTTGATCATAAAATCATCAAAACAAGCTCCCTCGCACTAGACATCAGACCATGTTAAAATCTTATAAACAACATTTTTAAAATCATACTAGTTCAGCGTTCATTAAGTCAGGAAAGTTATCTTCTAATATTATGTTAATAGGCCTGAATATCTAGATTTAATTAATCTGTTGGTCCGGTGCTTTTCTTTTCTCCAAATTTTAAACCTTTGCAGTGCAGCTCTTTTTTGTCTTTTTTTTAACAGTTGCAGTTGATTTCCGAGACCTTGAAAAACCTATTCATTAAAGGGCTGCACATACCTGTAAAGTTTATTCGAGAGTAAAGGCTTTTAAAAGGAGTTTGAAGAAGAAAGCACTGAGACAAAAGTTTGTCTCTCTTATTCAAGTGATTTTAAGAGACTTAAGTACTAAAGAATGAAAAAAAGAAAATCATCCAATAACTTACTCAAATAAGCAGCCTGAACATACTTTTCCAGACAAAACTTAGTCGGAAAATATTTCAATTGGACAAAATAATTGGTCGGATAAGATTTAGTCACTTCCAAATCTTTTATTCATTTTTCGGACTAAACAGTTAAAAATAGCCTTAAAACCAATTTAGTTTTAATCAGACAAAGTTTTAGTCGGAAAATATTTTAGTCACTTTCAAAAAATTAAGCCATTTTTGTCCGATAATGTATTTGAGTAAATAAGACCCTTCAACCTGTTCACAATGTATCATTAAAAAAACATAGAAAAAAGCCAGTGAGAAATAAAAGTGAAAAAAAAAGTGAAAAAAGTAAAAAAAGTAAAAAAAACTTAATAAATCTCGTATACCAATCAAACAATCTCGTACACCAATTTTTGATTGATTTACCCCTCGCATGCTATAGCAAATACGAAAAAGATAGAGGAACCAGTGTGGTCACGGAAGCTTAATTTGAATAAACTTTATACACCACTTTTAGAGGGAAGCGTAAATCGCTATTTCTCGTTATGTAATAGCTTGCAAAATTTAGTTAAAAAATAATTGTTCGGACAATTTGATATTCCCACTGGCTTTATAACGTTGCAGTATTTATCCCACCAACAAATAACAAATTTTCCACCGGGTCGGATCAATGGGGCAGGCTGTCTTGCCCCCCCCCCTCTCTACCATAACCGGGGGAGGGGGGCGTGTTCCTTAACTTATGGTCCGTCGGAGTTGTGCCGCTGGGTTTTGTAAAATGGACCCTGCGTAGGATAAACTTTGGCGATTTTTTGCCGAAAATTGTTCAAGAAAGTATTAGTGACCCTGAACCAAAGGGGTTTTCAAT
The DNA here is from genome assembly GCA_032270745.1 of Tiaropsis multicirrata. Lineage (NCBI taxonomy): Eukaryota > Metazoa > Cnidaria > Hydrozoa > Leptothecata > Tiaropsidae > Tiaropsis > Tiaropsis multicirrata. The sequence continues at coordinate 12,893 of JAUJPO010045230.1, forward strand.
TTTCGTGTTTTTTTCCTGTCCATAGCGGAAACTCCCTGTACCCTTTTGCCTAAGTGCCCCCCCCCCCCCCCGTCTCGTCATAGAAGTTTACTTACTACAAGCACACAACAGGAACGGAACATTGTTTCAACGCTAGTGCCGTTGTGTGTCTACTGATGGGCACCCTTCGCATTCGATGTACTACCACAAAGTTCATGATCCAAACACAAAGCAATTTTGATCCAATTTTTTAGAATTATACAACAATCCGATAACTATGCTTATATATATAATTGGATAAAGCTGTGGCACGAGCATTCCCTTTTGCAACCGATATCTATATCACCTTATAATATATAATATTATTGCTTGCTATTCTTTTTTTCACATTGCCAATATATATATATCGTAATTCGACAATTCCTTCATAAGAACACCTATATTTTTATTGTTTGTGATTTCATAACTGTCATGTAGAAATATGTCTATCCACAAACCAACCAAAAATGAATTAAATGATTGATTGCACCTCATCCATTTTATACCCGAAATTTCTCTTAAAATGTGCTACCCAAATGAATAGAAATGTCGCTATTACAACATTCTTTCAAAGACTTCAACGTCCAAATGACATTCTGGCGTTGAAACAACCTTGAGTTGAAAAACATGTCTTTGCAGTTGAACAAAACTGTATCAGAGACTGAGTTTTAAATCTTAGATAACGCAGTAATTTTGAAAAAAAGAAATCTTTTTCACCATTCTTTTGCAGAAAGTTTAAACTTTAAATAATGACCTTCAAGGCTAGCAGCTTGAGAGATAGACAAAAGTTTTTTATTCTTTTTGAAAAACCGTTCCATACTGTTTCTAAAATCATTCGGTTTATATGCCTTTAAATAAAGTGGTATCGAATTTACAGCCAAAAGGCTGTGATACGTTAAAATTACCCTTCAGACGCAAAAGTGCGCTCGTAGCGTCCAAGTGTTAGATCTTTACGCGAGTAATGCTGCTAAGGTAGTTTTAGTCCCCAATATAGATTCTTATCATCACCATCATTATCGTCATGTTTCGAGCGCAGCCGAGATCATGGTGTCCCCTATCCCTTTCCAAACATCTCTATCCCGCATGACTGTATAGCCAAAGGTCTTGTTTACTTATTCGAGTATCCCTGCATTTAGTACATCTGGTCGAGATCATGGTGTCGACTATCCACCAGGTCTTGTTTATTTATTTGAGTACCCCTGAATATACTACATCTGCAAAGGCGAGCTTTCTACCCTGAAGGTTTCTTATAAGACCATTGTTTATCATTAAAAAAAAATCTAACAGTGAGTAGGCAATGGATGTAGATCAATACACAGAAAGATTTAATGCGATTTTGATGCCTGTTTTAATCGGTTTATGGTCAATATAAAAGGCCCCCTACTTTATAAAAAATGATAACGGTTTCGAAATTATGTCAACTTTTTAATTAAGTTGTGATATAACGGTCATTGGCTGACTTAAATCACCATGGTTACGTTAAGATAAACAAATCTGCAATTTTCTTACATTAGAAATCCTCCTACGGTAAACAACAGTAGCGAGGCTAAGTTGAGTGAGGACCAAGGAATCGCCCTTAGGCTAGCGTCCAGTATCTATGGCAAAATCTAGGATGCTCGATTGCCTGTTTGAGTAGTTCGGTGCATGCATCGCTTGCTCGAGGCAAAACTTTCCAGTTGCGTAGAAGTTTTTATAAGATGCTCATATAATTGTTCATTCAAAACAATAGAAATGACGCGTTCTTTAGAAAAAGGTAATAAAAGTTATTCTCCAAATGGTTAAAGCTAAGGGGACACGGCAAAATTTTTCGTGCGATTGAAAGAAATTGCTACAATCGCACGAAAATTCTACATCGTGTCGCATAGGCCTGGCACACGAAACAAAATCATAAAAATGAAATCAAAGCATATCCACCATTTTTGAACTCATGTCTTGCGTGTTAAAAATGGAAAGAATGGTTGTCATAAATGGTTTTGAATTGTGTAAACGACTTTGATTGGTTAAAATAAAAAAGTGTTGCAAAAAAATCCTCTCAAGGTGTGGGGACGCAACTTGCAACATAAACTTCGCACGAAAAACATCAAATCGATTTGATATTTTTTTGTTGCAGCAACAAAAACATTTAGTCAAAAAAGTTGCAAACTAGGGATATTTCATTTGGGGACACAATGAAACATATCTGTGCGATTGCAACAAAAATAATTTTGGTTGCAATCGCATGAAAAGTGTTGCCGTGTCCCCTTACCTTAAGACCAATCCAATAAAATAAATTCTTGTAAACTGCTCCAACTTGACCCAAATTTACGTTGCAATTTCTGTATTCTTTGTCCTCCGACGATTTATGACTGGTCTCCACTGATCAGGCGCAGCTCTCGACTTTTTTGATAAAATGGCCATTGGCTTAGAAATAAATGAAGCCATTTGAATGGTTAAATATGACGTTACAAGTCACGCGACAGCTGTCAACTTTTTTTTTTAATCACGGCACTTTTTTTCCAATGACATAATCTTTTCAAGGAATTTGCCGTGTTGCGCGGCGATGACATAATCTTACTATAATTGTGGACGGATACAATCCTGGACGGAACTGCTGTCCGATAGCCCTATCACTCAAAGTCCCCCCTCCCCCAATTTCAATGTTGGATAGAGAACTTTAGCTTGGCACAGTGTCTCCACATCAACATTGAAATTGAGGGAAAAGGGGCGGACAAATATAGTTCTGTCCAGGATTTCGAAAGACGGATCCATTGTTAGGGTAACAGTGTGAATTACCGTTTCATGTTATTACAAGCTATTAGTATTACAAACATTTTAAAAATATATCTTTTGGTTTTCATGGTCTGTATTAGTGAAAACTAGACTTTTATCCAAAGTTAAATTAAGTATCTGAGATCGAAAAGAACAGATCTATTATTATATAACAATAAAGATCTAGTGTCTATGTTCAGCCTGAGCTCATAATTTTCCAGAAAAAATCCATATTCCCACTGTCGAGGATGTCAATTTCTTAACACCAAAACCCCCTGGATATACGTGCCGAAAGTTTCGAACCCCCTGGATATTCTTGGTTCTCAAATTCTTAATCCCTGGATATCCTAGGATATTCAAAGTTTCGTTCGAACCACCTGGATCTACTATATTCTCAACAGGGGGGATACGGACTTTTCTGGAAAAACCCAAAACCTGAGACTAATAAAAAAGAATACTCACTCCAGATGAGGCCTCTAGCCCTGCAGCAAGTTAAAATACCTTTTTGTTTTGGTAGGTTTTGTAGACAAGTGTGTAGCAAAACCAACAACTCCAGCGGATTCTCTAAAACAAGTAATCTCATCAGTAATTTTACTATCGATTTCACCAGGAAAGTTCCAAAACCAGCAACTCCATCAGGAAATTCACCAGAACCGTCAACTCCAACAGGAGCTTATAAAAAACAATAACTCTTGCAGCAGATGCATCAGAACAAACAACTTTACCAGCAAATTCATCAGAGCCATCAACTCGAACAGGAGGTTCAACAAAACCATTAACTCTTTCAGCCCATTTTCGCAACTGTGGACACTTTGTAGTTAGTATCACATCAGTGAGCTTGGGCTGAAAGAGCCTCCTGCACCAACTGAAACCAAAGAGAAAAGAAAAAAAGGAATGGAGTTAATGGAGTTTATGCTTAATCATGGTTATCTCCAAGTCCAAAAAAAACAACGTATATACTGTAAAGTGTCCGCCATCAAATCGCAAGTCTAGAAAAACATCATTTTTGTCAATAATTTGATGAAGAATACTTCGATCTTTCTCAAATTTACATATGAGCTGCACTTTAATATACTTGATCCATTTCC
>JAUJPO010045241.1:0-31809 GCA_032270745.1 Tiaropsis multicirrata
TTTTTTTGGGATTTTCACGCCATCACGCCGTAAAAAACCTCCGATCACGCCATCACGCCAATCGCTGGGGGGGCCTCATAATAATCAGTAAAATTTGGACATGGAGTCGCATAGTTTGTTTATGCGATTTCTATGGCTAGATTCGCCATACTGTGTAAAAGATAGATCTCAGGTGTAATTTCAATATTTGAATAGTTATCCCAACGAAATATTTACCTAGGAAATCGGCCCCAAAAATAACTGAAATGTCAGACAGAACCTAGATTGTCAAAATTATGTTTAGACTTGTCAAAGTAGACTAAAAGCAGTTATACAGCCCTGGTATGTGTCCCGCTTCCCCCTATCATGTGACCAATGTACCGTCCTTTTCCTAATACCCTAATATGTGACCAGGAAAAAGCTTCCCTAATATTATGTAACGAACTTGTCCCAATATGTGACCCCTGGCAAAAAGAAGTAGTACAGTAGATCTGGTGGTGGAATTCTCCGGTGATTCTGCTGTATGATTTGATTGCTCTGGTGGGGAGGGGGGGGGGCCTGGTGATTTTGTTGCATGAGTTGATGGTCCTGGTGATTTTGCTGCCTGAGTTGATTGTCATGGTGATTCTGTTGCATGACTTGATGGTCCTAGTGATTCTGCTGGAGGAGTTGATGGTCCTGGTGATTCTGCTGGAGGAGTTGATTGTCCTGGTGATTCTGTTGCATGAGTTGATTGTCCTGGTAATTCTTTTGCATGAGTTGATGGTCCTGGTGATTCTGTTGCATGAGTTGATGGTCCTGGTGATTCTGTTGCATGAGTTGATAGCCCTGGTGATTCTGCTGCACGAGTTGATAGTCCTAGTGATTCTGCTGCATGAGTTGATAGTCCTAGTGATTCTGCTGCATGAGTTGATGGTCCTGGTGATTCTGTTGCATGAGTTGATAGCCCTGGTGAATCTGTTGCATGAGTTGATGGTTCTGGTGGTTCTGTTGCATGGGTTAATTGTCCTGGTGATTTTGCTGCAGGATATGATGATCCTGGTGATTCTGCAACAGGAATTGATGGTCCTGATGATTCTGATTTTAGAGTTGATGGTCCTGGTGATTCTGCTGGAGGAGTTGATGGTCCTAGTGATTCTGTTGCATGAGTTGATTTTCCTTGTGATTCTGATGCATGAGTTGATTGTCCTGGTGATTCTGATGCTGGAATTGATTGTCAAGAATCAAGCAAAGCTGTTTTGTGATTGCCGACCTCTTGCTTTTTGTTAGCTCGTTTGTTTAAAAAATTAATGTAATCACTAAACCATCGAGAAGCTTGGAGGTTGTTCCCTGCTTTGAACAAATTTTTTTGTGGACATGAAAAAAATCGGACGTCTCGCCTTCTTTGAATACTTGGACTTCAGAAGGTGAATCTACCATACAAGCCAAGTTGTACGAAATCACCGAAATCAACCTCATTCATGATATGCTTAAGTTAGCATTACGTCATTTTCCCTAACGGAAACACCTAAAATAGAGGACAAAATCCGGATTTTTCGGCTGTTTCCGTTAGGTCAAATGAAGTAATGCAAACTAACGCATATCATCAATAAAAGTGATAACCCCGTCATAACAAGAGGGCGTGCAACCAAACGACCTTCGATGTACTTTCCAGTTGCTGTTTGAAAGAGTTTCAAATCATTGATATGCAGAAAACAATATTCGAGAAGTTAACTTAGAACATATGCAAAGTGTACGAAAAAATCATGTGATCATAGGACAATACACTTTGTTTACTTTGCCTTACTGATTCTAAGAAGTCGTTTTCTAGTGCTGACACAACATTTTTAATCATAGCTAACTGATTTTTATTGTGCTTCTGTGTAAGAGAGACTCACTCCCCATTGTTGGAGATTAGGTGGCCACGTTATAGACTCATTTGTCTGTGACGTGAAAATCGTACCGGGTGTTTCATAAAAAAGAGAAAATTAAAAGTGAAATTCTGAGAAAAGTAGAAAAGCTATGAATGTAAAGTTTTTTTCATTGGAAACAGACAGAAGCGTTAACTTAAAAATTGAACTATCATATTTTGAATTTGCTAAAGACTTTTATGTTTTAAGTTATTAAAGAAAAAAAAAATTTAAATGGCAAAAAAAATTTGGCAAAAGAATGGGTTTTAAATTATAATTCATAAAAACATTAAAATCTCAAACCTTATTCGATTTATTTTTCTTGATGCCTGATATCAAAGTGCTGCCCTATTTGGAAAATATGTGTTGGCTAGTGTACTAATATGTGACCCGTTTCCCAAATATGTGACACCTGGCAAAATTGAGTAGTTTAGTGAATCTGGTGGTGGAGTTGAAGGTTCTGGTGACTCTGCGGCAGGAGTTGGTGGGTCTGGTGAATATGCAGCAGGAGTTGATAGTTCTGGTGAATATGCAGCAGGAGTTAATGGTTCTGGTGATTCTGAAACAGGACCTGGTGGTTGCGGTAATTCTGCAGCAGGACCTGGTGGTTTTGATGATTTTATAGCAGGATTTGATGATTCTGTTAATTTTGGTGGTTTTACACCCAGACCTGATGGTTCTGGTGATTCTGAAACAGAACCTGGAGGATTTGGTGTGTCTATAGCAGAACCTGATAGTTCCGTTTTGTTTTTACGGACGCACTGTACACTGTAATATTAGTAATATTAGGTAGCTGGCAAAATCAGTCAAATACCGAGAGTTGTTAATGTCTTTACATTAGAGAGCATTTATCACAACAATTCTAGCCCTATAGAAAACTGTCTAACTGTATAACACCTAAACAAAATACATTCGAAATCCATGGTAATCCATCCATCACGAGAACCGCGAAATTCTTATGTAGATTCACCAAAACTAACAGGTTCTGCTACAGAAACAAAGGAACCACCAGGCCTTGCTGCAGAATATATAGAACCACAAGGGCCTACTGCAGGATCACCAGGAGCATAAGGATCTGCTGCAGAATCACCAGAACCATGAAATCCTGATGTAGAATTACAGAACCATCAGGTCTTGCTGCAAAATCACCAGAACCACCAACTCTTGCTGCACATTCACCAGGACCATCAACTTCTGCTGCACAATTCACCAGAACCATCAACTCCACCATCACATTCACCAGAAACACCAGCTCCTGCTGCAAATTCTCCTGATGTACATTCACCAGAACCATCACATTCACCAGAACCATCACATTCACCAGAACCACCAACTCCTGCTGCACATAGGGCAAGGGTGGTTACATATTCGGGCAGGTTATCGGGTCACATATTGGGGCAAGCTGGTCACATATTAGGGTAGGTACCACATATTAGGGCAGGGGTCACATATTAGGGCTGTACAGCTAGCAACTCTTATTTCATGATAGTTATTAACTCAAATAAACTCTAAGCAAATCCAGAAGCGCTGTTGATGGCTATTCCCTGCCTCTTCTTGTAAAACTGACATAACACATACAGGAGAGGTATGTTTAAAGGAAAAAACTTTCACGAAACAATCGAATTTTTTGATAACCAGGTGAAAAAGAACCAATAATCTTAAAGGACGACTTTAATAACAATAATAAAATGCGTCATTACAAACAAACAAACTTCTTTTATTGAGAGAAAGAGAGAAAAGAATTTGATACCCTTTTTTGCAAAAAAATGACGTGTTTTTGAAAATGAAATTTATGCTGATAGCATTTCTACTTCTCTCATAATTTGATTTCAAACTTGTTCTTTTTTTATGAAACACCCGGTATTTTGTGATACTCTATCAACAAACGCTCTCTTTGTTTTTTTTTTAAAGAAAGGGTATATTGTAATTTTAACGCATTGTATTTATAATATCATAATATATGTAGAGAAAAATCTGCTGCTGATGTTGAATTACGTTGAATCGCACAGCATTTTTAATCATTTTGCAACTAGCTTCTGCGTAGGAGAGATTTTAGTAGAGGCTCACTAACCAGTGTTGGAGATCATGTTCCCACGCGGGTTGCCAGGTAATAAACTCATTTGTCGGTTACGTGAAAATCATAAGACAACAACTCGATCAACAAACACTCGCGGTTTTTTTAAGTAAAACGAGATCATTTCTTAGAAAAAGTTATATTGTACTTTAGTTTAACACAATGTTTTTATAATATCATAGAGGAAAATCGGTTGCTGATGTGTTTTGTTGAATCGCACAAACAAAATGGCGAGTTCAAACATTTGGTTAAGAGTTTTAAAAACTTACTGTAACAGTGATGCTGTTGGCGATTACGAAAACTTGAGCAATGATCATCAGAAAGAACGATTTCTATCTGCTCTCAAGGGCACAGTCATGGCTGATTGTTTTCTAAAGGTAGCGCAAACTTTTAATACTGAAAGTTTAAACCCTGAAACTATTTTTCAGCGCTCGACACATTATAATAAAGAAGAACTTCTTGTTCAGGCTGTTTTAGAGGAAAACCCTTCAATGCTACCTTTGAATGATTTGACAGAATTAAAAACTCTTTTGCAAATGTGGGGTTTGAAAACACCAAGGTTTTTACAGCTTGCAAGACATGAATCGACCATTTCTGGCGGGTACACTAAACAAACCAACACTATCCAAACTGTGAATACTGATTCATCCGCTGTCAAAAATGTTGGCTACGTTTCAACCGATTATAGCAATTTGTCGAAAATCCATATCAAGGATTTGAAACTCTTTCAAACAGCAACTGGAATGTACATCGAAGGCCGTTTGATTGCACGCCCTATTGTTATGACGGGGGTTACCACTTTTATTGAGGATGATTTCGGTGATTTTGTGCAGCTTGGCTTGTATAATATGGTTCATGATGATGCATCCAAATTTCAAGCCGCTGCCTTAAAATTTCCAGTTGGTGCCAAAATCAGAATCAGTGAGCCTTTCTTCAAGATTTTTCGAGATGGAAATCGTGGAATTCGGGTGGATTCACCTTCTGAAGTCCAAGTATTCAAAGAAGGTGAGATGTCCGATTTTCGTCATGTCCGAGAAGATGGAAAAAAGTTGTTCAAAGCAGGAAATTACCTCCAGGCTTTTGAAGTTTATCTCGATGGTTTGAAACAGCAGTCTAGTGACTACATTAACTTTTTAAACAAACGAGCTAACAAAGAGCAAGAGGTTGGCAATCACAAAGAAGCTTTGCTTGATTCTGCTGCTGTTTTGTTGATCGATCCCAAAAACGAAACAGCTCGATCGACATACAATCTGTCATTGGAGAAAATCATTACTCAAAAAGGGGACACAGAAAGCATTTGGTCTGTATTGCTTCCAGAAGTTTTTAAAAGATCGCACGCCAACAAGACAGCTTTTCCAAACAGTGAAGAATTTTGTACCATCCTTAATAACATTGCTCGAGCTTCGCTTCAATCCCAAATGATTCAAACCTCAATCGCTGCATCCAGTGCTTGCTTGAGAATCACATCACAAGAATCAGTAGCTTTTCAAAAAGCTAAATACGCAATCACTAAATCATTCTCAATGCTCGGTAATTTAGAATTCGCTAAGATTGTTGGTAAAGATGGAGGAAAGTCTATGGAGGAGTTCTTGAGTGTTGAAACCACTCAGGAGTCTATTACTACTAAATTGACTTCGAAATTGATTAGTGTTCTGAGTGTTCGTGATTTTTTTAGAATAAATAGCCTGCTGGAAGAAGAGGAAAATATACCCATCGATTATGTTGCCAAAGATACCATGGCGAATGTGTACGTTCCTGGTAAAGGTCGTGGTCTTGTAGCGACTTCAAATATAGCATTTGGCACTTTGTTGGTTATCGATCGCATGATATATTCGAATCATAAGTTTTCAGAACATCTAGTTCTGGCTGAGTCAATGGAAGGTCAAAACAATGTGACCTTAGGCCACAGAAATAATCTTATTGCCAAGCTGCTGAATCTGGTCCAGCATGATGGTTTACTGGCAAAGAAGTTACAAATGCTCGATCACCAGCGCTACGCAGAATGTGATCAAAAGCCACTGCCTTTGATTGAGGATTTGCCAAGCTTCGGATATCGTTCTTTGTCTCATGACTTGGTACCATTTCTTGCTCAAAGTCCAGAGGAAATCGGTGTTGATACTTCCAGTCTGACCAGAGATTTCGTACGATCTGTGTTAAACACAAATGTTTTTGGCTGGGGAGTTGAGGCTGAATATGGAGGTCATACGGACCAGCGTGGTTCAGCACTTATGTTACGAGTTAGTCTCTTCAATCATGACGAAAATGCAAATTGTGTTCAAGCCTTTGTCGGTGATTCCATGGTCATTTTTGCAAAAAGAAATATTTATTCTGGTGAAGAATTGACCTTGTTTTATGGTCAAGAATGGAGTAAAACGCTTTCAAAATGAACCTATTGCTAAAATGTCAAGTGTAATATTTTTGACGAATTTAAACATTTAATATCCAATGGCAATATCTCTATATAAGAATGGTTTGTAGGTTGGTGTGAGCAGACACGTGATTTCTGGACAAATGTGTAATTATTTTGTGCAGATATTAGATTTTTGTGCCATTGTGTTACGTAATCGAGTGCTGGGTTTTTGTTAAAAGTTTGACAAACAGGGTCTCCAGTTCGGTAGTCGAGATTGTGTTAATTTTGAACTTGAATTAGATCGAATTGTGTCAAATTTCCCCAATTTCCCGATTTCACAGCTTGAATTTAAAGCACAAAGCACTAGTGACAAACAGGCAACGTTTTTGTAAAAATTAGTTCGTCATTTTAAGACATTATGGGCTTGGCCATACTATGATCTAGAACTGAGTGTGGCTTAGATTATAAGGGTCTATTAAAGGGATATTTAATCTGTTTAGTTTTGATCATCATGTCGTCTCAGTTCGAAGACTTCCTGGAGTTATGCGTATAGGACGGACTTCTTTGTAGTCTAGCAGGTCACCAAATTTTGGTCTATCTGAAAAAAACAAATTAGACTAGATTTATTTTGTCGAAAAGATAAAAAGACTTGAATTTTTAACAATTGTAGTGTGTAAAATCGTAAAATATATATAGATTTACTTATGTTTATTGATTTTTTTAAAGGCATTTTGACCGAAAAAACTGAATGACTTTTATTTGAAACTAAAGCGGGAAGAATCAAGTAAATTATTTTTTCCAACTGAAATCGGCGGAACTTGCAGCAGACATTTTTTCAACGTTTTTAGATTGTTTAAAAGTCGAAAAGACGTCGAAACAACGTCTTGTGTCGGCTGGGATTGACATTTTGGATTTTTCCCCTACTGTTAGTATACGAAAGACCTACACGATTTCATGCTGAGGCCGTTCATTGTCTTTTCAAACCGCCGTGACAAAACAAAACAAATAAATCACTGGTCGACAATCGTTAAAGTCTAAAACGGAACTTGAAAGGTTTAGCCGCTTAAATGAAAAATTCAAAAGTTTTCATTCTTTCTTCCTGGGAACTCTTTATTTGATTTTATTTTGACGGATTTTAAATATCATAGGATATCTGCTAATATATAATTTTTTGTTTTTAATTTTTTCCCTTTTCTTTTTTCTGTTGAATTCCTGTTTTTCAATTTCTCGTAAAGTTTAATCATTTACATTCGCTCCTATTTTCTTTATAAGAATTTCTTACATCAACCTAAATTATATTATCTTATCCCTCGGAATAATTCATTTTGACCTACCGTACCAGATATAATTCAACATCTACTAGTCTACCTATGTAGAGGTTCACGCTATTTTATTCTCAATCCAAAAAGACACTTTCGATTTCTGATAATCAGTAGAAACTCTTATCGGTGGAGTTAAATCGAATCAGCGAAAAAGATTTTGCATCTTTTCAATATCCGAGATGTCTGAATAATTATTCCTATGAATAAATCTAGTATAATTTTCACTTCCCCTTCAATGTATACGTAGGTTTCTTTATCCTTCCTCTTTCTTGAACAAACACCCGTTCGTCTATAAGAAAATCTTTATCTGGAATATTTATTCCAGATGCTCACTCATCCTTCTCCTATTAAATTGTTTTAACAGGAAGAATATTTTTCAACACAAAAAAGAATATAATGTTTTTTTGACAGAAAGGTGTGTAGAAAAGGCCAATCACACTAAAAGAGGAAGAAAAATTAGACCTAAAAAAAACAGAAAAATATGTCTTTATATGATTTTTCCAAGTTGGCGGTAAATATTTTGAAACCGGAAGGATAAAGTATTAAATTATTTTTTTGTGCGGTTTGAAAAGAAGATTCACTTTTTTCGCGAATATTTTAAATTTTTGAAATCGTCTGACTTGGTTTGGAAATTATTTTTTGCGAGTGTAAAGTTAATGCCAATCAGTTAGTTTTTAGGATTTCATTTTCACGGTATTGAATATGTCTCACAAGACAAGAATAAAAATATGCATCTCTAACTAGACTCTGAGAGTCTGACTAACGGATTGGAAATTAGCTTTCCATTATACCAAATTTTTCCCGGGGGTACTGATCTTATGTCGCTGGGGTTTCGAAAAACCCTACGTGTGATAAATTCTGGCGAAATTGTGAAAAAGAAATGGGATCTCTGAATGGGATTCAAATTTTTCCGAATTAAGTCTTTCTTTCTCAAATTCTTTTTATGTTTTTGCGACCCTACCAGGGATTTACAACGAGAGCCAAAAAGGTTCCCTGACCAGCGGCACATCCCCGTACCATTTTTTGCCAGGTCCTTTTTGAAGAATCGAAGCCTCTGAAAACTCCTCATTGTTTGGTCGCTTTTCGCTTTTCAGCAGTGAAAACAAGAAAGAATGAAATGATTCTTTAGCCTCTTTGAATAACCTAGATTCCCTTTGGAATCACCTATGTTGGGAAGGGTGGGGTAGGTAGACCTTACATACCTAACAGCAAGTTCCTTTCGCGTGCGGCTAATTCTATCCATAATTCATCGATGGACATGATCGGAGGTTTTCTTCTTCATGCAAAATCCCATGTCGAGGATATATAACCACCCTCTCTGCTTCGCACCCCTGTGTCTGTGACCCACTGAGATCTACGAAACTGGTCACCCCAGTAGAAAAATCGCTCAATAAAAAATTGGATATTCTCTCTCACATCAGTGGTAAAACAAAGAATTATAAAGAGCCACCTCACTGAAAATATAATGAAAGAACAATAGATTTTTATGACCCCACTAGAAAGCATTACCGTTTCACCCACATCCTATGGGTTTTAAACATTTGACTTTCACCACATTTAGCTTTAGGTACCCACTGGGGCACAATAAGACAGGGGGTGCTACTATTTTGATTGTCCACAATTGTTTAACCACGCAATGTCACACCCAAGGTTTAGGTTTGGCCTTGGTAAAAACGGTAAAAAGCAATTTCGTAATTCTGTTCTTGTAAAATAGCGTGTACTTTCTACTCATTTTAAAGAAATGGTCTGATTTAGTTGGGGCTGGGTGCTGTGTTATTTATATTGTAGGAAAAACTTTCATTGTAAATAAATCTATTGTTTGGTAAAAAGGAAAATCCCACTTCATCCTGACATCGAAACCAGAGTTAACTCATCTATAAGTATAAGACGCCCTATTTAAATTTTCAACCATCTTGAGAGGATGTGTGTTCATGGGTGGTTTTTTGTCTTATGTTGAGAAAGTAAAACACCAAAACAGGCGTGTACAAGTTTTAGATGACAACCTCTGCGAATCCTCTGTGGCACACCAGAGATTTGGAAAATCTCTAGCGAGACAACTTCGTTAGCAAAAGAACATTCGATCTAATCAACGTCGTTGGTTCCAGTGCAAGGTCTGAGCTTTTCAGATTTATGATTTATGATCAATAAAACACCCCTGTCTCTGTGCCTCGGTGGGTACAAAAAGCTCAATGAGGTGAGTCAAATATTTTAAAAACCCACTGGTTTGGGTGAAATGGTAATGTTTTTCTAGTGGAGTCATAACAATCTATTGTTCTTCAATAATATTTTCAGCGGGGTGGCTCTTTGTAAATCTTTGTTTTTGCCACTTGGGTTGGAGAGAATATCCCATATTTTACTGGGGTGACCAGTGGGGCGGATTTCAGTGGGTCACAGACACAGGGATGTAATAGAAATTGTTTAAAGGGAACAATAGAAAGCTAAGCATATATAGAAAAAGGTCTTCTCTTCGTACAGGAACCAATGTATTTCATAAATGCGAAATTAATTCCTTACCACGTATTAAATATGTATACCAGTTCCTTTATGTTGAGAAATATCGGGAAATGTTTCTTTCCGCTATTTTGTGTTTTCTTTTTTAATTTTTGATAAAATAGAATAAAATAAAGAATCGGAAAAGACAGAGGACAAAGGAAATTTCAAAACGTGCTTTCTGGGGAACAGGCTGGTGTACGAAATGATAAAAGACATATTATCTTGAGAGTTGCTTGTAACCAAAAAAATTTGATATATTCGCTCTATTAATCATGATCATTGTACATATTATACTTTCTTTACCCAGCAGGCGCACAATGTTTCTCAAACATTAATTTAACGTCGAAATGACGTTGTGACGTTGCAACAACTATCTTTGGACAATGTTCGGCTGGGTTGTGGTACTTTATCTTTTACGGTGTTTGGAAATTACTCGGAAACCAACTTTTTCGAAATTGACTGTTAAGATTAACTTGCGCGAAAAAAACCTAGCCTTGTACAAAAGCGAACAGCGGGCCGATTTTTATATTTCGCGAAAGGGTTTTGTATAACGTTTAGACGATTTTCTTGTGTTGGGCAGTCCCCATTTCTGGGGAATGATAACAATGGAGTGTTTCATGATTTTGAAGAACTTTCTTACTATATAATTTCTTGGATAGAGATTTTGTTATGGATTATGAGCTACAATCTATGTACCAATGTAGTGTATAGTTGTGCGTTGTATGTGTATGATGTAATGATACAGTGTCAATGATATGACTCTAATTAGAAATTGAGATGTCCTTGTTAGCATTGCGGTTTTAATTCAACCAAAATGTAATTAAGTCTCGCCAAAAATCATCACCAATTTTTTAATCTGTGTCAATTTTCATTTGGTTTTAGCATATTGTACATAACTTACATCTTGTAGTCCTTGTACAAGAGAAAATAAGTTTTCTGTACAAAACCTTGGAGGCTTCTTGGGGTTCTTGGTGGTCAACGGTGTTTGGATTAAGAGATTACCGTAGTTGATGTAAAATGTTACAGCAGGCATGGAACATTATTTTAACGTCCAACCAACGTTGTTTCAACGCCAGGACGTTATTTTGACGTTGAAACAATTTTATATTACGTTGTGTATATACTGGGGTTGTTCTGTTGATATTGAGAAATAGTTTTCTGTTGTTGTTAGGAAGGGTACTTGTCTGTGAACATTGGAATAATTAATATACTCTGCAAGGAATGATGTAACTTTATTTCTTTGCAGTATAAAGAATAGACCTTTTCATGAATTACGTCACGAGCAACGACAACCTCGTTTTCATACAATTACCAAGGTGATTATAACTCACGAGACTCAAAATGACACATCTATCAATGGAGTCAAGTTTTGATAAGCTCCCTTGGGATTCGATTACCATAACGCTCAATTTAAAACGGGGCAATTGTTGCTCGTGACGTAATTTATGAAAAAGGTCTATCAAGAGGCTGTTAAAAATAGACCAAGTTAAAAGGCTCTGCACAGTTTGGGTTCGTTTCTGCGATTAAAAAATGGCTGAGAATAAGGGCGTTTTTGAGCACACCCTTATCTCGTTTCCCAGTGTTGTTTGCGCGCCTTTTAGCGCCTTTGACGCGTCATACAAAAGAAGTCGAAAAGTTGACACCCTAGGAATGAAGTTGATGAAACAACCGTCAAAAATATCATAAACTAACGCTAAAAAAATGCTTTACTTGTATGTCCTGAAAAGCTTTTGTATAACCGGATACAGTCTAAAAGAATTGAACGTTGATTTCATAATTGAACGAATTTAGCCTGTATCCGCTAACTAGTTCCGCACGAATTTCCTAGCGGAAGTATCAAATGTGTTGGTAAGACAAAAGATAGTTGATGAGTGTAGTTATTTTAGTTTCTCTTCAATGTCTTGATAATCCTGTAGGTTACTGGTTTATAGTTTGTATTTTTTGTTTGGACTAATCGAGACAAATTTATTCTAGGAATGGTTCGATGATGATGATGAGTTCCTGAGCTTGTATTTGGATGTTACTGTATTGTAAGGTGTATGATATTGTTCTTGGTTGTTATGTACAGTGCTGTTATATGTTTATGTTTAGAATTGAATTTTTGCTGCTTTCTACCTAGCAAGCACAGGAAGTTATTTCAACATTATTTCAAAGTCCAAATAACGTTCCGACGTAGACGCCCTTCTATACGCCCTGGCTTTTTATTCGACAAATTGATGAGGAAAACACATTTTAGTCGACAACTATCCAGTGGGGACGGAATTCTTTGCTCTTTTTTTGACCGAGGAAAGCTTTTTTGGGTCCATTGGCCCCACCGGGTCCTGTGACATGACTGTATTACTGAATCTTTTTAGTATTCCGATTCTGGATTATTATTTTTGCATCGTCGCGATCAAAGATAACGTAACATATACTGAGATTGATAAGTTTAAATGTTCGGTAAAATATTTCTTCCTTGTGACAAACAAGCAATGTTGGTTATGGATTTGAGCTATAGCGCAAGAGTCGGAAATGTTATTTCTAATATTAGGAGAGATGTAGTAAGGTTTTTCAGTTCTTTGAAATTTTGGCGGTTTTGGTGTTTTTCAGGGGGTCTAAAACATTCAAAATAAAAATGCTTAAATAGACATTATAGCCATTCTTACTATCCTAATTAAAAAACACAGTTTGTCTCATCTAATACTCCCCAGAATTGATGTTGTTCTGGTTTTCTATTTGTCTATCTGTCAACTGTTGTTGACTTTTATACGTTTCACTGCAAACGCTGGAAATATTTTAGACTCAAAAATAGCATCGACGGCTACAAAACAAACTACTTCTGTCTGGGAATGTTTCAGCTTAAAAGTAGAAGAGTGATGTGTCCAGATTTGGTCGATTAAGTTAATGCGAAAAGACAAAATTATCTTCAATCTTTGATTACTTGACAAAATACCACGATTTGAAATATATTCTAGAATTTTTCATTTCGGTTTATGATTCCATTCCTATGTGCTTGCAACTGAAATATATTAAAGGCACGGAGTATCGACACATCCTTAAAAAGCGATATGTTCTTATGAAAAGTGGCAAACAAAATATAAAGAATATTTTACAGTTTGTTTGTGCAGTCTATGCAAAGCAAAGTCTCCTGCTTTGTTGAAACCCCTATTTTAAGGATACTGTCAACCTATTTCGGGTTTATGTACTATTCAAGTACATTTTAGTTTGTTGGCTTGATACAGAATTCATTTGCAATATGGTATCTTTGACATAGGTCATATTAAAAAGATGATTGTATGGGTTAGGGCATCTTACTGTTTATTGATGATTGTTTCGTTAGTTCTTCTTTTAACATGTTCTCCTTGAGCTTGTATTTTCAGAACAATACTCTAAGGACCCGAATAATAGGGGGGTCCTAATAAAAACAGGGGGTCCGAAAATATTTCGAAAAAGAATAAGTGGGGGGGGGGCGTTTATTCGGTCCTTAGAGTAACGTCTTGACTAGTCTAATAAATGCTCTTTTTATTCTGTTTCAAATCTCTGGTCACTTCTTCAAAATAAATTAGTCACTTTTGTAAGGTAAAAGATTGTCTATGATGGATTGCCAGAAGTTTTAGCCTTTAGCTTTAAACCTCAAAAACTTGACCCTTATTTTTAAATTTGAACTGTTAAAGGTATTTCCTGGATGACCAAGGAACCAAGCTTATAGGGTTTAATTGAGAAACCTCCTTTTCAATTTATTTCGTTATAAATTCAAGTGGTCAGGAGTTGTGGCCAAACCACTATACGTGATTAAAATGCCCATTAAAACGTAGAATACGTCTTTCGGACTGGAAAGGTTCACAGTAATTCAAGGGGTAAATCACTCAAAAATTGGTGGATTTTGATTTGATTTGTTTTTTATTTGATTTTTGATTTAGATTTGTTTTTGATTTGTGATTTAGATTTAATTTAAATTTGATTTGTCAAAAAGGTGTACGTGATTCTTTTAGTGATTTACCCTTCGCAGTAATTTGTGCAATCGTGAGGGATTTACTAGACATATTAAGAGAATGAAAAGATTCCTATGACATGCTATTTTTGTAGAAGCAACAATATAGCATAACTCGTTAAACGGAACTTTTGAAGGATGACCTTAAGTTCCTGCAACAACCCCGGTCAACGAAAACATAAATTTTTCAAAAACAATGCGCGCTGCCGCTGTAATTCTAGTTCCTATGAATCTTTATTTTTTTTAAAGGACGATGGAGAGTTTTGGTTACCTTTAAAAGGATTAAAGGGGGTTTCAGATCTTAAGAATTAATAGATGTAGAGTTTTCTGCAAGCAAAATAGTATACGTGCAAAACGTATTTATTGGCATTCTAATAGGAATACTGGTAATATAAGGACTTTTAGCTGGAACTTGGTCGCTTGGTCAATATGCTTATGTTGAAATCAAAAGGCTTCCTAACTGATGAATAAAGATACTACATCCCAGCAGCGGCGAAACATTCAAACAACGTTATCCTAACGTCAGAACATTATTTGGACGTTGAAACAACGTTTCGTTCCTGCTGGGATATATATATATATATTATTGGCATCTTAATGAGGTGAAATGTTCTTTTCACTGACATCTCATTTTTTCGGGTTAATTATCTTAAATTAAATTAAATATTTTGTCAACTTTGTTTATTCCGTGACGACATGGGCTATACCGACCTAAAGTATATTTAGACAGCGATTGAACAAAAATACAAAAAAACTTGATTTTTGTTACTCTAGTCTAGATTCTTTTATCTCGTGAAAGGAATTGAAATAGGAGTTATACAGTTGTACATAACGTAGACCAAAGCCTTACTAGAGACTAGCTAAGAAACCTAACTTTTTGATTCACAAGAGCGTTCTTATAAAGAGTAAGAGAATGTGTATTTATATTCAAAACGACATTTTGTAACAATGTAGAAACGATAAAAACGGAATACTAAAAGTCGGTTCGAAGGAAATCCGGTCGGACCCGAACGTAACTTTTGACAACATTTCATTAAATAGAAAAAAGAGAAGAAAGTGTATCTCTTGATAGATATAGGAAGCCACTGTATAATAGTAAAGGATTAAAGCAATATCATATAGATTATAAAGGAAGGCCAAAGACTTCCCTAAAGGTTTTTCCGTTCTGTGCTTTCACGCTTTTCTTTCAGTTCCTTTTAGCTCTCTTTTTGTTTGTTCTAGAAATTATTTAAGTTATGCTATTCAGGGGTGAAAAGGTTACATTTTTACCCCCTCCCCCCAAGACTCAAGTAATTGAATCAAATTACTTCATGTCCGCTAGTCGTAAGGGAGAACTATTAACATTTAAAGTACCGAAAGCTTAAATTCTGAAACTTCATAACCTTGTACCTAGGGTAACAAGCTTTCCAGTTTTCCAGCTTTCCAACAGAATATGGCCGAAGCTTAAATGTTGCTGCCTTTTTCCTTGCTTCCTATTTCTTCCGCGCGACCGCACAGTCCCAGCAGACA
Organism: Tiaropsis multicirrata; assembly: GCA_032270745.1. Classification (NCBI taxonomy): domain Eukaryota; kingdom Metazoa; phylum Cnidaria; class Hydrozoa; order Leptothecata; family Tiaropsidae; genus Tiaropsis; species Tiaropsis multicirrata. The sequence goes on from JAUJPO010045241.1 coordinate 15,587, forward strand.
TCATAACGTTATTCCAGGGTTTGTGCATCGAGGTTTGGGTGCATTTGTTTCAAAAAAGCGTGCATTTCTTTTATAAATTTTTAAAAGAAAGTTAGATTCATCCAATGAAAACGGGAGATTCTTTATCGAGCTGTCCGACTTTATTGGAGCCTTTCCGAGTTTCGAAAACATTCTTAGCATTACTGGAGTAGCTATGTCTAATGCATAAACTTTGAATTGCAACCCAAAAACTTTAAAATTGTGGATTACTTTGAATATTTATTTTTCAAACTATCTGAAGGAGTGTGTTACTCAAATCAAGATTGACAAAGAGTTCAACATACCAATGAATTCTTTTATCCAAATTTGCAAAAACTGCATACTCCCATGAGATGTGACACTTCTTCGCCTTGTGTTAAAATTGTTGAAATTATTAGATTTGTACTTTTAAATACATCATCAACTGCTTTTATGTGTCCAATGCACACATAGTACACACAAAAGAATTCAATTTGAAAGAGATTGGATGGTTTTACTTTGTATTTCTAACGACTAGTTGGCTCATTTCGTCTCCTCTTTTCACAAACCCTGGTTATTCCAACATTGACGGCAAAACAATGTTCCGTACACGCTGGGGTTATCTCGGGACCCGTTCAGGCTGCAAACTTAAATTTAGGAGAGTTGAATTCGCAACCTGATCTGCAAAACAAATTGATTAACTATTGTAATAGGCTAAAGATGCATTTTTTTAACGGTTTTGTATCCATCAAGTTTTGATATTAGGGAGATAAAGAAGAGTCAAATATATTTTTAGCTCCGTTAGACATATGTTTAATTGATTAATTCCTCTACTAATGGGTTTTAAATGTGCTACGACCTTCTGCCAATTATGAGTTAATTACCATAACGATATCTACAAGAATACTAGAAAATTAAAACAAATGAAATTGAGATTCTTCAAACATTCGCTTATCAAAAATCTATAAACAAAATACAATCAAAACAGAGCTTTGCACATTACTTTTTCAATTATAGCAAAGCATATTTTTTCACGGAAAACATAGTATCGTTTTCTCAAAAACATTTTTACCCCCTGGACGTGATACAAATTAACGCCTGTTAAAAAAAATGACAAGAATCCATAATAAAATATATCTCGTAAGCGGAAATGAGTGATTCGTCTATTTTGTCGTTTAAAAAATATGATGTTATGTATATACTGTGTATATATCTACTTGTGCGTCACAGATAAAAACAGATATATCAATCAATCGAGTAATATTATCATCAGATTCTTTTCGTTCTTTCGAGGCGTTTGTTTTACACGCACACACACACACACACACACAGAGCAATGAGAATGAGAGATGATAGATTTGTATTTATGTTTTGATTTATTTATAATGTGATGATTATGGTTTGGTTTGGATGTTTTTTTGTTTTGTTTTGTTTTATTGATGGGCTGCTCTGCTTTGACTCGCGACTACAGCTCTGGAATGGAAATTTTTTTGGAATTGTACTTATGTTTGAAATTTACGTATTTATGTACGTCCCACAGTGGCGGATACAAAAGGTTCTCAAAAGTCAACATTCTCCGTCAAAACTTTTGAGTCCGCCTCTGGCCAGGCATTAGAGCTAGAGGCATGGCCATTTGTTTGCTTTAAATTCAATCAATTTAGTCTCTTAAAACAAGCAAAGAGTGATGCTGAGAGACAACGACGGTGTAGAAAGAAACTTTCGATTTTTATAGAAAGCTGTGATGATGGTGTAAACGTTTGGAATTTTAAAACCCAAACAATAATTCAAAAAAATTATTACCAAGCTTCCATTTTTTGCGTTCTTAAAACATCTTAAAACCGGAAGTGATTAACATCAAAAAAATAAACTGTATAAGAAAGTTATACACATTAGCCTTTGCCCCTAAAGCTATCACTTCTCTTTATTTTTTTTACCGGCAAAAAATAAATCGGTCTCTGACTGTAGCTTACGTAAAACGGAAGTTTTAAATCAAAATAGCTGAACGTGGTCTCTTTTCCTCTTTTGGCTTGAATGTTTTGATAGAGACCTAGCTATTAATTCAAAAGACTATTAAAAGGACAATCACACTCTATATATGCAACAAAGTCAAGACTTGAGGTTTCAAATTCTTTTCCAATAATGATTTTACAGCATTCTGCAGTATTTGGTGAACTATTCTATTTTTGCTTTTGATGACGATTTCATTATGGGGAAAGCGTTAAACAGTTGATGATCAAATCAGATTAGAAATTTCAGGTTCTTGATTTCATTTTGGAAGCGAGGTTTCAAATTTTTGCCAATACCCATAACAACATTCTGCAGTATTTGGTGGACGAGTATACTCTAGTCTTTTTTTGCCTTTGATGACGATTTCATAATGGAAAGCGTTAAGAAGTTAATCATCAAATTGGAAAGTTAAGGTTGTTTCACCATTAGGCAGCATTTAGGAATTCTCAGTGATTAGTTCAATTGGTTTTGGATTTTCCTTTAATGTTTTTATAATTCACGATTGCGAGATAGAGGAAGTTAGTCATCTTTTGATGTGGAAGTATTTATCATATTCCGGTCTGTAGTTTAATCAATTTCAATGAAACTGAGCAAAGTGGAGTTTTTCTTTTTTTTATTTGTACATTGTGTGTTCTTTATGAATTTGATATCATAAAAATATCCGTTTTCTATGTAGTTCAATTTCGACAGTTTGATCTATTCACTTCTTACTGTACACACACCAACGGAAAGAAAAAGAAATCTTTTTTTCACATCAACAAACCTCAACTTCCAAAATCTTCATTTTTGTTTGGATTTTCGCATCTAGTTTTATATTCTATTGTTCACGACCCCACAGTTCTTATGTTTGAACAGTTCAAATTCTTTAAAAAAAAATCAGGAAAAGAGAAACTTATTAAGCTTTTGTTTAAAAGAACGCGAGTAGGAAGCGAATATAAAGAAATAGATTTTTGTCGAAATCCCGACAATAGTGGCGGAAGGAAGCTAAAAAAATTTTGTGTAGAGAATGTAATATAATGAAGTTATCTGAAATGTAATATAAAAAGATAAGATCGGATGGGAGGGAAGTTTCTTTAGGAAATATAAAAAATATCAAGAAGAGAGAGATTTTGTTGAACACGTACGTAAATAATATGGTTAGATGGATAGATGGAAAGTTATGAGAAAACATTTGTAGTATTTTTCCGTTCAGAGTATTTTTATATTCCACCACCATAATTTTTATAATGAGAGATTTTTAAAAGATTGCTTTTGCAGAGAACTATAATTTTCTTTGTCGTAGAGTGTTATCTCGCCTTGTGTAAGAAGCTGCACAATTTTCTGTGCATGGTTTACAAATTATAATGTTTGCTCCCCTGTTGAGTGTTTTCAATAATGGACGGATTTCAACGTTGAAAAGATTTCATTAAGATTTATTTGTGTTTGTTTGTTGTTTTAGATTAATAAACAAAAGACAATTTCTACTGATTAATATTAAAAAAAAATCTAAAGAGAAGTTTCTTGATAAAAACTTTCTTAAAGAGAAGAGTTATTGCTTTTTAAAGAATAAATTGGTCTTGGAGTGCCGGCAGGAAGTTGCCTCTACAAACGGAAAACTCTTCGACATCAAAATATTCGGAAGAGAGAGAAAGAGAAAATTTAAAACCACTTGATAAGCTTTATCAAGGCTTATATATTTGTTTGGTTGTTTACATTGGAGAAAGTATATTGCCTTGTTCATCATCCTTTTGGTTTGAACCGCTTTGTAAACTATATGGTTGATGAAGAGTTTTAGAAATCCATATTGGTCATAAACGAAGACGAAGAGATTCATACTTTGACCAGAGATTTCAAATTTTCAATCTAAATTGATGAGGAGCCTTGTAGATACAGCAATTTTACATCGCGAGTTTATACAACTTGGTGGTGTAGCCATAGCGGAGCCATCAGTTTCACCGCACCCACCACAACCACATTCACAAATGAAAATGAGAGAATTGTCAGATGAAGAAATCGATCATACAGTCATTACTGCTTCAGATGTCACTGTAAATGGTATGTCATATTTTAGAGTCACCTATTTCTTTTTTGACACTTTCTGCTCATTCTTATTCCAGTTAGTACACCCTTGTATCTGTGCCCTAGTGGCTATTTAAAGGTGATAAATTAGGCAAATGATAATATTTTTCGAATGGAGTAAAAAAAATATTTTTTTCATTCGTCATGTTTTCAGTTATTTCTTAATGATGAGAGAGAGAATATCCAATTTTCCACTGGGGGAGAACCATTTTTTCCACGTGTCTGGTGGGACGCGGCATTTGATGTCACATCATCATCATTCATTTATATGTATCATAATTCCTTGGGGCTTAATCAATAGTTTGATAGAGTAAACAGGAACTTAAGGCATTATAAAAGGAAAGCTTTGTTTTTCCTCTTGTTCGTTTGACCCTCTCTTTTGATGCGGCACGGATGTGTGCATTGTCCACTGGAAATGCCATTTTTGCCATTTTTCATGGTGGGAGCTTAATCCCTAATTGGGAAACCTATTGACAACAAACTTGTTGTTTCCAGTTGTTTCTCCTGTTACATTTTTCTGAAATTCATTAATCTGACTATGTTTTTGACGGAGAGTGTTGACTTCCATATAAGGAATATGAGCAAAAGCAACACTCTCCTCCGTCAAAGTTTTTGAGTACCCTCTGTATCCGCCACTACATATTTCGGAATTCATTCTAGTCTGGCTGTGTTTTGGTGTTTTCTCAGCTTGTTAACATTTCACAATTAGTATTTACAGGGAGATAATTAGGGCTGAGAGCATCAAAAACCTCTTAATGACTTTCTAATTGACCACGATAACTAGCATTAGCGGTTTTTGTATTCGCGTGTTTAATGAAATGTTTTTGTTACTGTTATGTGGATACAAAACAACGCATATCAAACAAAATGGTATGACTATAAGCCTATAAGCACCCCTGTCTCAGTGACCCACTCGTTGGAAAAGTTCTGTCAATATCAGAAATCTTTTTCCCTGGGGGTTGGAAAATCTATTGTTCTTTGTTCGAAATGTTTTTTATTCAACACCACCAATCTAGTTGGGTATCAACATTTCTATGTTTGTTAATGGGAGTTGGTCTTTTATCAGTGGGGACGGAATACGCTGTACTTCATATATTTGGAAGATTTAAGTATGTCTCAGAAACCTTAAAAGCCCTTGAAAACAATGGTGTTAAAACACCTCTATAAAACAGTTTCAAAAATGTTAGCTATTTCAAGTTCCTTAAAAAATTACCAGCAGTCCAAAGTCATTACGGAAATATGGTCATACGCCTTTACAAAAGAGAAAATACATTCGCAATATAAAGCTCACAGTGTTTTGACGATTTAGTAATCAGAATGCCGAAAACAGGCTTATATTTCTTTTTTTGCTGTCAAGCTGCGCCGGAAGTTATTGGTGAGATAAGCCTTGCTATTTTACATTCTCGTTGTATCCTTTAAACAGTAATACCGTGCTACACTGTCTTCAACGTTCAAGTAATTCTTGCAGAGTCAAATAATACAAAGGACGCTGTCTTCAACCAAGCAGACACACAAGACTACGCCGTACCAACGTTCTTTCGACGTCTTTTCAACGCTAAAACGTCTTGTGTCTTCTTGGAAGTATTTCTTATGCAGAGTCAATAATAAAAAAAGGACACAGATTTTTCTTACATTAAGTAAATTCCCTTTTAAAAATCGAGTAGGCAAACAACGTTATTTTAACATTGTTTCAACGTCCAAATAGCGCTCTGACTTTGAAGGAACAATGTTGTTTGGACGTTAAAATAACGTTCAATGCTGCTGGGAATGTACTCTTATCACTGTTGGATTCACATTTTCATAATTATATCCTTTTGGCTTGTTGATTTCAATGTTCCGCAATTCTGCCCGACCCAATAAAACTCAACTTCCGGCGGAAGTTGTTAAAACTGTTTAATGATATTTACGTGGTTAAGCTTATGACCCTTGGTGTTGTTATTCTCTCATTGTTACAAATAACGCATGCGCGAATGGAAACTGTCATATAGAGTACCGTTTTATAAAAAACAGAAAAAGTACAGTTAAAAGCACTGTTAAAAGTACCGTTTTTTATAAGAAATTATGACTATAATCTTCCCTAGCCTAGCAGGTACATAGTGTTCTTTCAACGTCCAAATAACGTTTGGGACCTACTGAGTTCCTCCGTTTTGTATTCATTTTCCTTTCAATACTTCCCATAACGGAACGTTGTTGTGTGTCTGCTGTGAAATAACTGGCCTAATGTACACTCCGTTCTTCTTCTTATAAAAAAGAAATGGAAATGTTGTGTTTGAGGGTTTGTTGGCATCCTTATATTTCAAGTGAAATAATCCTCTGTTTGATATTCGATACAGTTTCATATGAATTGGCTTGTAATACTATATCTCGTTTTTTATTTAAGTAAATCACTCATCGAAAGGACAGAGAAATGTTTTTGTCCCTACTTTCCTGTAAGCATGCTCACTCTAAAGTAACCAGTTTAAAGCTTAAAAAGTTTACACTAGCTAATAGCAGGAGATATATGTTGGTATATTTGACACATCTTCCTTCAAGATTTTTAAAAATCTTTTAAGTTTTATTCAACATTACATCAGTGTCCTAATTGACGCTGAAAGTTTGAGTCTATGGTCTCTATGAGAGGCATGCTTTGAACAGAAGTTATTTTAAGTGAAAACTGAAACGGCCGTTAAAATGTTGTTACAAGCTATATTCGGTAACCATTAACCCAAAAATACGCAGGGCAATTATTTCTATTGTATTGGAATGGCAGTATTTAAAGTCACTCTGGGCTAGGTGATTGTCACCATTGACACTCTGAGAGAAAATTTTACTTTCGGGAAAAAAAACTTAAATCTTCCGCGTACCCATGTTAGTCAGACTGAAAGTATATTAGGCAGGATCTGTCGATCCATATGTATTAGTCACTTAACGCACTTTTTAGATTACGGAGAAAAGTAGAATAAAATAATTTTCTGCCATTTTGGATTGTATAATTACATGATAAGCTTTTGTCTTAACAACGCTGAAACTTTTTTCCTCTTCGTTACTGAATGTTTGGGATTTCTTAAGCTTTTTGAGGAGGAGGAGGACTTTTTAGATAACAAACAAATCTGTTCTATTGTGTAATCAGCAACACGGCGAACGTTTTTTTGACGTCTAAATGACGTTGACGTCTAAACGACGCTGTTCTAACGCATCAGAACGTTATTTGGACGTTGAAAGAACGTTAAAAGAACATCATGATGGGCATTTACATCAAGTCGATGATGAACACATGAAAACTCGATTAAAATTCTTAAGGAAGGCTTATCACTAAATGGCACAAATGAGAATAGGAAGTTCGACATATGGAATATCAATCTAGTGCTTTATTAAATCACTCCAATTCTCACAAAAACCTTCACAACAGGGTGAAGCAAAGCCAGTTATACAAATTTTTTATCCTTTCCTGCCAATCAGTTTCTTTATAATAAATCTTACTTAAACCATTTTTCTATAGATAGAATTTACTTAACTGTATTTCCGTCTCTCAACGGGCAGGAAATTTGAGAACTGTATAATGGAGAGGCGACTGTTATGGTAAAAGTTACACTTCTAGAGCCAGATAGCCCTGACTCTAGATATAGTCTCTTTTTTAAATAAAAGTTGAATCGAGAAAATTATCTTGTTCATGTGTTACGGCCAGATTAAGCTTCTTAAATATTTAAAGAAAGCTATGCAGTGGACTTCATAAATCTACCGCTGTTAACTTCATCCGCGCACGCGGAAAGATTTCGCTCGCTTGATTATATTACGGAGGACCCTTTTTTGAGATAATTTCTTGGATAGAGGTTTTTAATATAAAACAGCATGTGTTTTGCTTCAGGAAGCAAAATTTCATAATTTCACTATCCGGTTATCCGTTTCCCCCTTATGGTTAATGAGAAATGAGAATTATACCTTCCTAGCAATTCACCTTGCTGTTTACGTAATTTCCCCCTAAAGATGAAATATTATTTCCTTTTCTCCTTATCGCTGAAAAAAGGTAACGATAATGAAGATTCGAAGGAAGTTAATTTCATATATATGATGAAATATCCATCTTCTCAGTTGATTCGAAATGCGTGTTATTTTTTGGTTGGTGCGAAAGATCAATCTTGATCTTAGAATCTCTTCAGAATACTTTCCCTTCAGCAGGCAAAAGACGTTGTTTCAACGTCAGAACGTTATTTGGACGTTGTTTATTGGGGTCGTAATTAGAAGAACGCTTCATGCATTATGGGGATTACCAGATCACACTCAACTAATAGTCCCATATGATCATGATTTGGTTATTTGCATACTTTCTTTGAAAGTATTTCTGAAAATTCGTAATAGCAAAAATGCGATTTTCCGTTCTAGAACAAGTAGTGCGCAAGGCTAAGTTTAGCCTGCCACCCTGACTAGCCTGTAGAAATGTGCGCTATCTAGAGCATAGGCTGCAAAAGTCCCGTTGGTCGTCGTTATTTATCTCGGATACTTATGCTAGCTATTGTTTACAAATGACTTATGTTGACCTATGTCATTCTCATGTCGTTATTTATGCCAGGTCTGCGACGTTCGTCGGAAACGGACTGACGTTATCATAGAAACGTCATCTCATATTATCATCACTGACTCTCCCTAAAAATAGCTGAATTGTTGGATAAGATTGTTAGGACCAAAAGCCAATATTTTGGAAGCTTGTAGTTTTACAAATAGCACGTTATTCAAATCGGAACGTTCAGATCTCTTTATACGCATCAGGTATTTTTGGCTCTGTGCCTGAAATATGCTTAAAATTCCTTAGGTAGTTCTTCTCATTCTCTAAACTAAATAAAGTTTCTCATTCTGTTTAGATGTAAGAAAAAGGTCTGCTAAATCAGACTAGAAATTACTTTGCTCTTTAACAACAGACCCTTTTGTTCTTTAACAAAAGACCCTTTGTTCTTTTGTTGTATGCTTATAAGCGTCATGTTTATAAAAAGAAAAAGGTGTACCATCTCCCCCTTTTTATGACAGTTTCGTTTCAAAATTTTTTTCTCGATATCCGATTTGACAAAATATGTATTAATTTCCGGGGGGTAGGCATAACCTTGTTAGAGTAAACCAATTTGGTAGGTTGTAACTTTCATATTACTGATTGTGATAAAGAAATCCTAATAAAAGGGTTGATAAGATCAGAAAGACCACTTAAGTTGATTACTACAAAGTCTTGTGATTTCTGTCCTATAAAATCAGTTTCTTGAACCATTACTATCTGTATCTCAAAGGCTATCGTATCCACATATAAACTTGATATAAGTGGATAATTTTGCAGTATTTCAAAGTAAAAAATGCTTTCTTGTTTAAAAATGAAACTTTAACCTAGCAGATACTGGACGTTATTTCAACGACGTTTTAACGAAAAACATCGTGTGTCTTGACGGGAAAATGCATCTGAAAAATAGAAACACCATGTTGAACATTATAGTCATAGCTTCAGATGGTGACAAGTACAGTTCCATAATAATTCATCTTCCAATTTGAGACCACGTCGTTCAGTCTTTAGTACAAAAGTCTCTAAGAACCGCTTGAATAAAAGAGAGAAATCTTTGTCTCGATGCTTCGTTCTCCAAACTCGTTTAAGAGACTTTACTACCGAAAACTTACTGTTGACTCGAATACACTTGTATCTACTTCCGTCTAATTGTAAAACTACAAAATACTTCATGTCGATGCGGCGCCGTTCTAGACAAAATGGATTTCAATGTCTTTTATGATACCTCGAAAAAGCAGGCTCTTTGATGGAGGATGTCTTTCTGTTTATTGAAAGCTTTATTATAATTGCTGCATATATCTTTTAGAAATGACCTCCTCTAGATGTATATATGATAGTAACGTAGTTCTGTCTCATTGTCTATATATCAGTTGAAATAAGAATTTATGTCGCTCTGCTGGGTCAGGTAACTTTTAAGTTCTACTAGTTTTTGTAATAATAATTTTTTTTCACGAATTAGACCACAAACGGCCAACATTTTGCCAACATTTCGCGATAGATGTTAGTTCTTACGAAAACCTTTGAGTGAAAGCACTCCTATCAAATGAATTGATGTTGTCTACCGACAAGATTACACTTTACTCCCAGAAAAATCTTTAAAACTCATTAACCATTGACAAAGGGAGTTACCGAGGAACTAAGCTCATTCTGTAACAGGTAACGCGCGGGGTTTCTCTTCTCTCAAGTTGAGTTAATCGTTTCCCAGATTAAGAAATGTCAGCCTATTATATAGTTTTTCAACTGTTTTAACAGTAAGACCGTCTATCCGTCTTCCTGAGTTCACGAGCCCACGTTTCAAAAACAAAAATGTCGACATAGTACACAAAATAGGTTAGTACCGGAATTTTGACATTAATAAATTGAAAAGCCAGGAAGCAACTGAAATCTTTCTCTATAAGTATAACACAAACCTAAAATATATTTTTGTAAAAATAGTTTAGGATATCCGAAAAATGCTTTCCATCACTTCTCGCGTTCTATCCTTCTCATAAATATCTTTCTGATTGAACACATACAAGAACAGTTTTATAAGAACATCGAGCATGGGAATTTTCATAATTAAAGCTTAGACCAATTTAAGCATTTTAGGCATATATTTAAGGGTTGGATAGGTAGGAAATTTGAGAAAATGTGGATCAAAGTTAAGAACATCTAAGCCTCAACAAAACTCATGTTCTTATAAAAAAACATTTTAACAGAAGATGATGTGTTTTTGTTAATTCATTTCCCGCGGTAGAAACGAACATCGGAATTGGAATTTGTCATTTCTGTTGTTCTAAGTGACGGATTCTAAATGTCAAGAAATGTTTTTCCTTTTGAACAAGAAACCGTTTAATATTCCGTTTCGAGCGTCTTATCTCCTCCCTTGCCTCATTTATCGCTGGCCTCACTAAGAAAACACAAGATATCATTAAGCAATTACTAACTGGATGCACTGACTTAAATAAAAATAAATAAATTGATTTGATGGCATGCGACCGGACGTATGACCGGATCTTTTCTGACATCATTCGGTAGTAGTCGTAGATGCCGACAACCATTGCATTTCTCAATCACTTTATCAAATACAAAAAGCTGATGGGAAGTGTTTCTTAACAAAATATTTGGATCACTTTGTTTGAGTGTGAAGACATACTAGTTCAAGGAGGAACAAGAAAGGACATTTTCTCTTTCTTTCAAAAAATCGGATTGTCCAAGTAGTCTTTTCTTGGTTGTTGTTTTGTTGGTGTGGAATTATTGAATTACTGTTACTCGTATTTTTGAACTATGATGGATTATGGTATGTGTGGATACCCATCAGACACCGAACGTTGTTTCAACGTCAGAACGTTGTTTGGTTGTTTGGACGTTGAAACAATGTTGAAATGTGTCGGATGGATTGTTTGATGGTTCTATTTTCTTGAATTTTTTCTAATTCTGTGTAAAATCTTCTACGTTAATGTTTTCGTAGGATGTCTTGTGCACCCCTTTCTATGTGCCCAAGTGAAGTGGGTACCAAAAGTTCAATGGGGTGAAAGTCAGATTTATCAAACTTATTGGGTTATTCTAGTGGGGTCATATTGTTCTTCCATCATATTTTCAATGGGGTGGCTCTTTGTAATTCTTTGCCTTTCCACTGGGGAGAGAGATGATATTCAATTTTCTACTGGGTTGACTATTTCCTCCACTGGAGTGATTTTTCCACTGGATTGGCTTTTCCACTGGATTGGCCAGGGATCTCAGTGGGTCACAGACACAAGGGTGTTTTTGTAGTATTTCTTTCGTTTCGGCGTTCAAGCTTGACTAGGACTTCCTTTTCTAAAGTTATACAATTTCTTGATCTGATTGATCATCAATCACGCATGCATCAAATTCTTATAAAAATCATAACCTTCAAACTCTCTTCTTGACGAGAACGAAAGGGACCAACAGTTGATACCTAAGTACCGCCACCCCCCGCCATTTTTTAATCAAAGTGCAGAATTTATTGCTTGAAATGCACTACGTTCACTTCGAAAAATTTAAGAGCGTTTAAAAGCTTAGTGATGTCCCTACGAAAGCCGACGATATGATTTATTTTTAACCGATTTCGATTTTGTTTGCTTTAGGTCCTCGCCGATCTGTCCATCTTTGGGAATTCCTATTGGAACTGTTGATGGACGAAAACAATGCTCCAATGATCGAATGGACAGATGAAAGAAATGGAGAATTTAAACTAAAGAACAGCGAAGACGTTGCAAAGAAATGGGGTCAAAGAAAACACAAGGATGGAATGAATTACGATAAATTGAGTCGAGCATTGCGATACTACTACAGCAAAGATATCATCAAAAAGGTAAAATAAAATTTTTAGTGACGTCAATTGTCTTTTTTGAACAACCTCGTTCCCAGGTTAGCAACGTCAATTCTCTTGTTTGAGAGGTTTTTTTAAAGACATGCAATTATAATTCTTTGACGTTAGTTTTTTGGCTTACTACACTGTAGTATCTAGTCATTGCGGACAAAGAAGTAAGCAAATTCACAGTACATTATTATAATTAAGACCTACACACTACACTAGCTATAGATTTTATAAGACCTAGGGTATTAGCAATATGATATAAGACATACCAAGGTCGTATTTTTTTCTGAGTTTTGATCTAGTCCAATTTTATTTGGTATATAATGGATCATATATCTTTGCGGGGAAATCTTCGCCGTCAAAAATCGCGAGAAGTTTTGTATCGTATGTACATGTGACATAATTTTTGAACAACAATTTGATTGGCCCCTGGCTGTGAATCACTTGATTACCGGTAGAAATAGCGGAAGGCATCGACGTCCTTTCATTTCCGGCCTCTCTATTATTATGTTGTATAAGACGCTTTCGGTTCAACGAAAACAGAAAATAACAACATTTCTTATTATTAGCATATTTTGGTGTTTGTTCCTAAGTCTAAGTCACAGAAAAGGATTCAAAGATGGTACTTAGTACTTAACTTATTGTGATCTTTCATCGAAAAACTGTAATAACATATCTAAAATGATATGACAAGATTTTGACCTTTGAATATAATTGAGTATAAGAGCTTTCATTATAATACACATGCAATTATGCTTATAAATCGAAATCAGCAAAGTATATCAATATATTATAAAGTTGTTCCCGATAAGTGACGTTCTTCCGGGATCATTGACGTCAATCGAACTGGAATAACGCGACCATCACTTTGACCAGTGTTTGGATTTTCTTAATCGATTTGTTTTCATCTCAAAATGTTGTTTATTTTTCCTTTTTTTAAGCGCATTTTTACTCCCTCATCCTTTATGTAAAATTCCTTTACTTTAATCTCCAAAACTTTATAGTAACTATCATCAAATAGTTTTTTCGATCAAATTCGGTCATTCGGGATGGCATTCCTTGTTTCTCGGTTTTTCAACGAAGTTTTGCCGGTTATAATATGTAAATAACGCATTTGTAACAGACCCTGATGGCCTTTTTTGCTGAAAAGAAAAACGAACGGGAAATATGTCTCCAAAGATAAATCAAACTTATTCTCTGATCCTGTCCGCCTTACTAGCAGTGGTAAAAGCAAATCTTCCGCAATCTCCTGTATAGCTTTAAAATCAGGATATCGATTTTATGAAAGTGTTATTGTCATCAAAATTGTGGATAATAGTACATGCCAGTAAAAGTTCTCTTTAAACATAGTATTGTAACTTGTGCCTAACGAATAAAAATTCAAAGACTCTACATCTCTTTGCAATGGCGGATACAGAAGGTTCTTAAACATTTTTACACAGAGTGTTGCTTTTTTTCAAATCCGCCTTTCCCTTCTTAGAAATGCTGTACAAAATAACACATATTTATTCCACGTTGAAGATATTCACGTCAATTGTATTACTAAATCTTAAGCGTATTCTTTATTTGCTCAGGTCAGTGGCAGACGTTTCGTATACAAATTTGTTGCTTCGCCGGAGATGCAGGCGGCAGTAAACGCCATCAAAACTCACATGCTTCGAGGTGGTGTCAAACACATTCCTTTGGGACCTTTCCCTCACTATCAACAACTTCATGATGACGTCAAACGGCAACCCGGCAAACCATACATTTACCACTCGCGACCAAACAGTGTTTCCCCGCGACTTGAATACGGCCGCCCCAGCCACAACTCACCTCCGCTACGCTCACGTAGCCCACATCGATCAGATTCCGAAGACAGGAGCGAGCATCGTGCGGGTTCAATAGTTCTTGAACATTCAATCCGAGGAAAACACACAGATTCTCCGCCGTTGTCTTACTCTAAGGAATCTACTTATTACCGTGGTGGTGTTGGAGAAATTAAACGAGAAACTGAAATGTATCATGAACATGAACGGAAAAGACGGTATTCGGACCAAGAATTGGACGATGAAATGAATCATCGTTACCATTACGCTGACCCTAGCTTTTCTCGATCACATCACCCTGGACAACGGCCAAGCAGAATCGAACGACGCAGTAGCGCCAGTGATTATCCAGTTTTTCACCATAAAAAGTCTAGTCCCACAACAGACAATCGTCTATCATTATATGAAGAAAATGCTCGTAAATTTGCTGAAGAACGATTGAAAGTTCTAGATAGATTCCATTTCGGTCGCGATGCTAGTCTATTTAGACGTCACGGCTCTCCTGGGCCGTACGACCGTTACGAAATGAGCGCCGGTCACGCCTCTTCAAAACATAAGGACCATCACAGGGACTCGCCTCCACGTCAAAGGAGCTACGAAAACAGTAGAATGCCTACTTATGAACAAGAGGAAGGCAGCCCACCTTCTCGACCACGTTCACATCACAGCGATGATTCAGCGAAAGATCTTCACCGCACACCTGCTATTGTTCTTAGTACAAACTATTTACCGAAAGCCCCTCAACGTGATGCATCACCTCGCCCCCAACAACAACACCAACAACAACAACAACAACATCAACATCAACATCAACATCAACAAAACAATAAACCTGAAGAACCAACTTGTTACATGTATAAGCGATATTCACCGATGGTGGATGTCTCGACTCAAACTGGAGTACAATCTGATGTAGGAGACTCCTCTAAAGCAAATTCTTACAAAGCCACCTCCACAAACGGTAGTATCATACAGGACATTGCCAAGAGGGACGAGATAAAAGTTGAGGAGAATACTACTGTTAACGATATCGAAAACAGACAACCAGTTGTGGAATCGAGTTATCGTAAAAACTGGAAAGTACCAAGCCCTATCAATACTAAATACGAAGAAGACGGCTTCAAATATCATAATGGTAGCCATCGTCATGGGGACTCTTCACCACGGGGTTCACCTACAGACTTAGGGAATTCACTCAGTGTAAATAAATTCGGCTGCGTGGAGACTATCGAGTCCCCGTCTGGAACTGGGACTGTTGTTGTATATCCAAAAGAGGTTGTTTAGAGATTTTATTTTCGATTTTTAAAAAGGTTTTTATTTTTGTATAGATAGGTAGCTAAAGTCAACCCTAATTGGGATATTTGAAACGAAATTTTATCCAAAATATCTAATTTTTGAATAATCCTTTTTCTTGTGTGTTTTCGTTTTCTTTTGATTTTCCCTAAAGGAGCCTCCCCTCCCCCCCCAGCGGTTTATGTGGAATTAGGTTGCTTGCGTGAAAAGTGAATTTTTGTGCCTGAATTACAAAATTTCCCCGATTCACGTTAAAATTTCCCCGATTTTAGAAAATCGGGATTGAATGAATTTAGAAAAAACATTGCGTGAATGCGTGAATTGCCGGTGAATCGAGGGGTGACTTGGGAGCCTCCTAAAGGGACTTTATACATAAAATGTTTAAAATTGTTTTGTTATTTTTCATCAAAGAGATAAAGAAACTATATGGAGTTATTATTGTTTATTATATTATATACATATTGTCGTGTTTTAGTTATAATTTGTGATGGAGTATTAGATGTATTATATATTATTTGTTATATTATGGTCGCGTTATTATATATCATTATTTTGTACCTTGTAATATAAGTTAAAGTGTCTAACGATTAATGTCTAGTTTATGCAAGAATATTTTTGGTTTATGTCTTTATCAAGAGCTGCTCAATGACCGTAAGGCAGGTTTTTTACGTTTTTTTTAAACCGCATGAACTTTTTCCATATAACCATCGCTATTTTTGGGCTT